>PVHY01015215.1:0-36496 GCA_004024945.1 Uropsilus gracilis
TTAGAAGAAATCATATTAACAGAAACAAGTCAGAAAAGACAGAAACCAAATGATTTTACTAATATATGGGGTCTAGAAAAAAAAAATAAACCACGAGGAAAAGTCAAAACAGACTAACAACCAAACTGAAGTATACGACTGTGGGAGGGGAGGAGAGGGTGGAAACGGTCGGGGGGTGGTTGGAGGGGGCGTGAATCCCTGGGATTACAAAGATGTGAAATTTATATATAAATTATTTTTTGAAAAAAAAAAAAAATCTAGGTTCACAACCAGGCAAGAATGCCCACTCTCACCACTCCTTTCCAACATAGTCTGGACTCCTAGCTAGAGCAGTAAGACAAGAGAAAGACATAAAAGGAATTCAAATAGGGAAAGAAGAAATAAAGCTATCATATGCGGATGATATGATACCCTATAGAGAACCCAAGAAAATCAACAGAAAAGCTAATTGAAATAATAAATCAATTCATTGGTAAGGTAGCTGGATACAGAAATCAATAGCACTCATATGCAAAGGATCAGTCAGAAGAAGAAGAAATAAAACCACCCCATTTACCATCACACCAAAGAAATACTTGAGAATAAACCTAACAAAGGAAGTAAAAGACCTATACAAAGAAAATTACAAAACATTCTTAAAAGAAAGAGAAGACTTTAAAAAATGGAAAGGCATTCCCTCATGGATTGGAAAAATCAACATCATCAAAATGGCCATACTACCAAAGGCAATCGATAGGTTAAATGCAATTCCAATAAAGATCCCAATGACATATTTTAAAGAGATAGAAAAAAAAATTACTGAAATTTACATAGAACAACAAAAGACCTCGAGTAGCCAAAACCCTCTTGACAAACAGAAGAGAAAATGGAAGCATTACAATCCCAGAAATCAAACTATACTACAAAGCCATAATAATTAAAACAGCATGGTACTGGTACAAAAACAAACAGACCAGTGGATCAGAATTGAGTGTCCAGAAATAAAACCGCACATATACAGTCAGCTAATCTTTGACCAAGAGGCAAAAAACACTGGAATGACAGTCTCTTCATTAAATGATGCTGGGAAAACTGGACCACAACATGCAAAATAATAAACCAAGACACCACCCTTACACCTTGTACAAAAATCAACTCAAAATGGATAAAAGACTTAGATGTGAGACCTAAAACCATAAAATGCATAGAGGAAAACTTAGGGAAAACCCTCCATGAATTACACTTCAGAAGTCCATTTCTGGAAACATCTACAGCTGGCAAAAAAAGTGAAGGAAAACATAAACAGCTGGGACTACATTAAACTGAAAAGCTTCTGTATAGCAAAAGAGACAATAAAACAAAAAGAAGCCTAACTGGGAAAAAATTTTTGCCCTCCAGACAAGTGAAGGGCCTGATAACAAAGATACAGAAAGTTCACACTTGAGTAACTCGGCAAAAAGCCCAGTCAAAATGTGGGGAGAAGAACTAAAAAAGACTCTTCACCAAAGAAGAAATACAGATAGCCAATAGGCATATGAAAGAATGTTCCACATCACTGATAATCAGGGAAATGCAAATTAAAACCACACTGAGATACCATCTTACACCAGTAAGAAAGGCCCATATAAATAAAATGGACAACAAGAAGTGTTGGCATGGATGTGGAGAAAAAAGGAACTCTCTTACACTGCTGGTGGGAGCACAAACTGGTCCAGCCACTATGGAGTACTATGTGGAAAACCCTCAAAAATTGAAAGTGGAATTACCAGTAGGCCCAGCAATCCCCCTACTGGGAATCTACCCAAAGAACATGAAAACACTAATTAAAAAGGACACCTGTATGTGCATATTTATTGCAGCTCTGTTTACAATTGCCAAGATATGGAAACAACCCAAATGCCCCAAAACTGATGATTGGCTGAAAAAAACATCGTATATGTACATAATGTAATTTTACACATCAGTGTAAGAGGACAAACGTGTCATTTGCAGCGACATGGATGGAGCTAGAAGGACTCATATTAGCAGAAATAAGCCAGAAAGAAAAGGAGAAATACGGGATGGTCTTGCATATATGAAGGATATAGGAAAAAAAATAAAAATTTGGAACAACCAACAAAACTGAACCATAGAGCAAGAGAGGGGGAGGAGGGCACAAAAGATTAAGATGCTTAATGAGGAAATGAGAAAACCCTGGGGGTACACGATTTTTTTATAAATATATATAAAGAGAGACACCCCCCCCCCATCCAAAAAGAGCCATAAAACATTACCAAGAGTCTCAAAAATCACCAAGATAAACCAAAGCCCTGTAAGGAAAAATGACTCTTCTAAAGATTTTTTTTTTCCTAAAAGCATGTGATTTCTCAATAACAGCTTGAAGTGTGGAGCAGTGCTAGAGATCAGCTTGAGGACTGGCCCATAGCAAAAGATAAGGAATTTTGAAAACAGATGAGAGAAAGATAATATATTAAGTGTTCAATTGATTTTGCTTCTCTTTCCAACATCATCTTTTATTTGCTTTGATCCAGGTGCTATATATAGCTTTCTATTTATTTAATTGTAAATTCTCCCCAATTTGTGTAACTATTCTTCTAGTAGATGTGAACATGATAGGTATTTTATTAAGTGTTTCAATCATTGAAGCAAAATGACCAAGCTTGAAACAGATCTGCGGGCCAATTGAAAGAGTGCAGACAGTTTAATGCATGGTGACGGTTAACCTATGAGTCAGCAGAAGAAAAAAAGGATTATTTAGCAAATGCATGAATATTTGGTTAACTCTAAAGAAAATTTTTGAGTCACCATCCATAAAAAGTAATTTAAAAAAAAAATCTAGCTTCACGAAGTCTGATGTTGGAAACTTTATTGATGCCCAGTCTTGTGCTGGACATGATACACAGTTATTTTCCCTGAAAACAGTCTCATCCTGTTTTGCTTTTGTTTCAGAGCCTTGTCCTTAGCCTTAGCCAAGTACTTAAGAAAAAAATGTTATTTTTTACTGTGCCAAACCAGTAAAGAAGTCCATTTGAGTATTTTGTGGGGTGGCCTTTCAAGATACTCTTTCATCTCATTTGGGTGTGTAGTGGTGACCATTTTCCTGACCGAATGAAGATGATGACATTTTTGCTACCAAGATCAGAGTTCACAAGACAAGTCAATATTGAGTCATTCTTGTATAGAAGACAAAAATATCCAGAAATTATTAGTAGAGTGAAACTCTAATCTTAAAAAGGAATTGAAGTCTTTTCTACTAATAGACATGAAGTAATAAGTGCTGTATCATGTGGTTGACTTTTCATTGAACCTCTGGTAAATACTTTTCTTTACCTTTTCTCCCTTTCCCACTCTGTCTCCCCTCAAATTCCAAAATGGAATCTCTTTTCCCAAAGTGTGGTATGACAGTCACATGCATCATAATTAACAGGGGTTGCTTGTTGTAATGAAATTCCTACACCAACTGCCAAGGTTAAATTACAATAGCTGGGGATTAAGCCTCAGAATCTGCCTTTTAAAACAAAGTTCCAGTTTTCTCATTTGTCCAAGTGTGCATTGCACTTGGAACCATAAACTCTAGCATTATCTTTTTATCTTGACTATAAAGACAAAGTACTTCTATGCTTTTTTCTTTTTGAGGAACAAATAGATCAACCTTACTGTTCTTGTCAAGAGTTTAAGTACTGCAAAATCAGTTAACATAGGTCATACTCTGAATTTCTGGTGCCCTTCTTTCCCCCTGTAATGAATTGAATTTTGCATCCAAACACCAGTTACCAGATTTTTAAAAAAATATTTTTTATTGAATAAATTTTGTCTCCATCTCTTCATCTCTTCTTTCACTGCCAGTTGTTTTTCAGTTTTTAGTTCCTTGGGTTCTTCCTCTTCTTTCCTGGAGCAATGTCCTTTTGCTCCATGTGGATGTAGTTTCCTGGAACACAGTTGCCTGTGCTTAGTTTTCCAAGGGTCTTTTTGCTGTGGGCCTCCAGTTTACACATGATTGTGTCCTTTCAGTGCCTCCTCCTTCTTATTGGTTGGCTGCTCTGACCCAGCTTCTGTTATTTTGCTCCTTCTTAGTTTTGTAGTTCTGGTTGCTGGCGTTGGGAGCGTTTCTCCCGGCTGATGTTTGTGCAGTTTCTTGATCAGGATAGACAACTGGCGGATGGTTGGTCCGGTTGTTGTGGGGCCACTGCTCATCTTTGTGGTTTTCCTGAACCCTAAAGTGGGAGGGTGCTTTGATTGCACTGAAGGCATCTCTGAACCGGAAATTCTGTTTCAATCTGTGTATAGCTCATTGGTTGTGTTTTTGAGGTAGTTTGTCTCTGTAGTTAGTCTTACAGCCCTGTGTCCCATGGATCTGACATGTTCGTTGTTAGGATATACTTCTTTGTTTCTCACTTCCATATTCATGTGTATCTGTCGCTGAATTGCTGATTTAGTTGTTTCTGGTGGGGACTGACTGGATTTGGAGATCAGAGGGAGTGACCCCTCCTACCCACTACCCTTCGACCATTGCCCACCTTCACCTCTCGCCCTGCAGGGGGCCGGGGACCTGGAGCCTGGCTGCATGACTGAGCTGGGCACTTGGGCGGGGCTCACCCGGTCATCCCAGGCCACCTTATACCTTGTATATACCTTATCCCTTGTCCCCAGCTGTTCCCCAATGCTCTGGGATGTGACGGGGTTCCTCACTACCTCGCATTCCCTGAACCCAGAAAGGACCACAGCAGCTTGGGTGGCTCCAATTACCAGGTTTAAATTGCCACTTTTTAGATAAAACCCTAAGGAGTCTAGGAACTAGGTTTTGATATACATACCTACCCTGTGACAGACCTGCCTCCTTAGCGCAGTAGGCAGCGCGTCAGTCTCATGATATACATACCTACCCTGTGAGAGAGTGGAATTTTCTGTCCTCCAGCATAGCCAAGAGAAAAGTTAGTGATTCTCTTGAAGCCCACAAATAAACCCCTCTAGAGTGGTCAGACTGCCAAAGTAGGTCAAGAAGCCAGGGTAGAGATGGGGCAGGCCCAGGTGCTTATCCTGGTAGACCCCCATAGGTCTGACTAGAATCAGCAGAGGAAGTTCCTGTAAATAGATGGGAAGGGCTTTTGCCAGAGGCTTCAGCCTTCATGTCAGGGGTGCCTGAGCTAACGCAAACCCCTTTTGCTATAATAGCTGGTGGGACTGGCCAGTTTTCTTTTTGTTGAGTCTTATTTTCACCCCCTATTCCACTTTAGTCCTACAGATGCTAGTTTATTTTCACACTCCATACTGATCATACATTGAAAGCCTTTCATTGTTTTTGAGCTTAATGTTTAGATAACACCACATGCCTGTGGTAGCTAGGGCACCCTGTAAAGGAAATGCTTGGGCTCAAATAGCCCTGTCATTATTTTGTGTGTGAGTGACTGTGATTTGTATTTAGGGCCATTATAAGAATATTTCTCTACAGGAGTTGTCTCTTGGAACCTGCAGGAGTACCAGGTTTCTCCTTGAATGTTGGCATTCTAGGAAATGTTTTCTAAGTCTCTTTTCTCTTTCCTTCCATTTCAATCATAAAGGGATTAAATTCTGTTTTTCCCAAGCCTTGTTTCAACACATACCTGCAATACCATAACATTCCTCCAGCTGGTGAGAAGACTACTTTGAGGGATATAGCTGGCTAGTGGTGACCAGGTTGGCAATTGCCTTTGCACTGTGCTTCCCCAGGTCCCTTTCCCCATTAGATATCTCCTTTCTTACTCCTTTACCTTCCCTATCACTCTTGACCACCTCCCACCCTTTAAAATGTTATCTCCATTTAATATTATCTCTCTTCTGGTAGTATGTAGCTCTTTAAACTTTCACTTGATCAAAGTTCTTCCTTAAAAATGTTTCAGATACATCTGCTAAGCTTTAATTTAGGTATCTTGAGACCCTTTCCCACACTGGGATTCCCTAGCATTTATAGACAGTTTTTTTTTTTAATACTACTGGGAACACTTCATAACAAGTCTCTGTGAGGCATTAGTATTTATGATGTGACACTCGTTTTTTCAACTTCTCCAGTGTATATATTCAATCTTATTTTCTAGTCAGTAACTCAGTGTTCCAAGAGTGAAAGACGTACAAGTTGTTTGTGATACTGGCAGTGAGCGACCATCCCTCATTTTAAAGTATTGTGTAGGTAATCAAAGATACTGCCTGTTAGAAACAGACACACACATGCTTTTTGTTACTCAGCACTGTATAATTATTATTGTTCATAGCCATCTAGTTCAGTATAAAATTGAGAGTTTCTTCTGAGTCATGAAAAGAAATTATTTGGAGTCATTTAAAGTATGAATACTGTGAAACTACAGAAAAATTCTAGGTGAGCCAAAATATATACTTGCCTAGTGAAGCTATATAAATGAACTGTAAATATTAATCAAAGCCATTTCTTCTTTTTTTTTATTTATTTTTTTTGGGACTAGGTCTCACTGTTTTTGCAGGTGGAACCACAGACTCATGTTGCCTGGGGTACCACAGACTCAAGCAGTCCCCACCCTCAGCTTCCCAGGTAGCTGGGAATACAGGCGTGTACCACCACACCCAACTATATTTTTTTGCAACTTGGTCTCGCTACATGCCCCTGGCGGGATTCAACCCATGATCCCTGGCCCTGGCTGTGGCTTCCTAGGCTGCTGCTTACAGACATGCACCACCATGCCCGGCCCCTAATAAAGCCATTTCTATCATCATTATTACCTTTTAGCACACAATCAAAATAGCTTTCTACCAAAATTCGATGTGCAAGCCTGAAACATGTCAAAAAGAAATAAGTACAATGTATTTTGTAGACTTCTTTCCAGCCTACCTCATGCCAGTCTGTGCTTTCTGCCTTCCAGTTCTCTTCTGCGCTATGGTGGCAACCTGTCCCTCCAGAGTGCCATGAGTGTACGATTCAACAGCAACGGGACCCAGCTCCTGGCCCTGAGGCGTCGCCTGCCACCTGTGCTATATGATATCCACTCCCGTCTGCCTGTGTTCCAGTTTGACAATCAGGGTTACTTCAACTCTTGCACCATGAAAAGCTGCTGTTTTGCAGGAGATCGTGACCAGGTAAGTGCCCTCTGCCTCCTACATCCCACACTCTTGCTTTGCTCTCATATTCTATACTAGTCTTCACTGTAGTTTCAAGTCAGGTTGAAACAACTGAGTGTAAATAGTGTCTGTGGCATAATAGTCAGCTTCTTTACCATAGCTGCCTTTGGGTAATATGAGGCCCATACCATAAATCAAGGCTGGTTACAAATTGGTTCCGAACAACCTGGCTCTCATGTTTGTGAACAGATTTTAAGATTCAGAGGATATATGATTTCCAAATAAAGGAGGCAGTTCATGGAAAACAAACCTGCCAATGAAAGAGATTTTTTTCTTGATAAAACACAATGATGAATGAAATGGCTTATATACATATACCCTAAGTGGCTCTTTGGGATGTCACCTTTTTTCTGGGAGGATGTGGGCTGAGCAGCTTTGTTTGAGAAGCAGCCAGATGCTGACTTTTTATTGCCAGCATCACCCAATCTATGAGTTTCTAGTTTCTTCACAGTCTCACTGGGAATTGAGATGCTGATGTTGACTGAAAGCTGGCAGTTTAAAATCATACTTGGCATTTTGTACCTGCCTGTCTCAACCACAGATTTCACTGAGTGTCAGTGAGTGGACCATTGAACTGATGGGAGTAATCAAACTAAGTTTTATATTTGTCTTTATAAATATAAGAAAAAATTGATCGAATAAATAAGATTTTTTCCTTTTCATATTTAGTAAATGTTATTACTATGTCACTCTACATTGGAAATAAAATCTTAATCTCTAAGACTTCATCTCTTGTTAATAGTTATTCTCTTTGGATATATCAATTGTATCAAATTTAGATAGCCAATTCTCACATGCTGCACTCCATCTGTTTAAAGTTATTTGTGAACATGGCCATAAAAGAAAAAGCTCTTTGACACCTGTGAAGACAGAAACTAAGATATTTCTCACTGGATTAGGTTAGAAGAGGTTTCCAGTTGTAATAGCTTGAAGATTAGTATATGTAGTAGGAACACAATGAATACTTGTTCAAGTGAATAAATATTACATAAGCTGATACAGTCTTTTAAGTTTTTTCCTGAAAAGTTTCCTAGAAATTTTTTGTTTTGTAAATAGAGTTTATAAACATTTAGAATTCATATCCAGTTGGAGTTGTAGGGCCTACTAGCTGCAATCCACAATGGAAGCCACTGGATGGCCTCAGTTATTTAAGTGATATCTTTTTGAAGAGGGCACAGGGCCTGAATGACTTCATTTATTATAGCCAGTTTGCTTCTTTGGTGCGAAGTAACTGATTTCTAGAGATGATGAGATTCATAATGGGTAATTGTCTGTGATGAAATGGAAGTAAATCTATTCTCATTGAGCTATGAGTGTGACTATCAAGCCCTTTCCTCCCTTTTCCTTTCTTCCTTGCTTTTATTGATTTCCTACCTTTCATTGAACAATAAAGAGCAGACACTAAATGTAATAGTTTATTAGGTTTTACTGCTGGAGAAACAGGAACCTGAGGGAAAGGTGGAAAAGCTAAAACAAGAATGGAGGTTGTATTTTCTTTGATTTCCTGTACTAGCTGCCAGAACTATCTGCTTAAAGTCCTTTAAAGACCCAGAACTGAAGCTTCTATTCAATATATAAAGCACCACATCATGGTTTTTTGGTCTTTGGTTAGATAATTATTTCTTTCTTCTTTGTTATATGGGACTGTCTTGTGCATTGTCAGGTGGTCAACAGTGTCCTTCACCTTGCCCCACTAGATGCCAATAATATATCCTCCACAGTTGTCCCCTAGACAACTAAAAATATCTTCAGATGTTGCTGCATGTTCAGCAAGAGAGGGGATCACCTCTGACTGAGACCCTGTGACTTTGATTCTAATTACCTTTTTGCCCAGAATTGACATAGGCAGAACCACAGCAAGGTATTTTGTGGTGGTTCTGAGTATGTTTGTTGGTTTTGTTTTTGGTTTATATATAATTACCAAAAGATTGGATTTTTTTTTTTCTTTCTTATTTTGAGGTTAGGTTTTGCTATGTTGCCCAGGAAACTACAGACTCTTATTGCCCGGGGTACCCTGAACTCAAGCGATCCCCAGCCTCCCAGGTAGCTGGGATTACAGGTGCACGCCACCACACCCAGCTATTTTTTGAGACTAAGTCTCGCTATGTTGCCCTGGGTGGGGCTTAAATCCACAGACTAAAGCGATTTCCAGTCTCAGCCTCCTATCCTAGGTGTGGGATTAAAGCTCTGTGCCACTGCAGCCAGCTGGATTTAATGTTTTTTGATTTTTTTTTTCCTATCTAAATTTGACAAATTTTTGTGTGTCTTATGGGAAGTATTTATGGGTACTTTATCCTCTCTAATAAACTAGACTGCCTTTTGGTGGAGGTAAGTGTTTTCGTTCATTGAAGAGGATATAAAGGTATTGAATCTAATTTTGGACCAGTTTCAGAATTAATGCTTTTTAAAGTCTGTTTATATTCCCCATATAGATTATCTGAGCCATATAACCTAAGGAAAGATAAGTGCAGAAATTTAGTTTTAACTGTTCTGCTCACTCCTTGGGTGAATACTTAGCCACTAAGAAACGTGGCTAATTTCACGGTTGTCTTGTCTCCAATGCCTGATGTACAGTGAGAACACACGTGTTTGTTGAGGCATATCTGGAGAACTTTGTTCACTATGTGGTTTTTAGCTTTCTGGCTCAAGTTTCTCTAATTGTGAAACAGGATTGAGAAGTCTTTTTTTTCTGCTCAGGTTCAGGATCTTTGAGAAGATAAAACATCTACTGAATTTACAACTTTTAGTATTACATGGGAGCTAAAGTCCCATTCCTAGAACATGTTTTTTACAGGTGATTTATAGGCTCTGATTTCCCATACTCAGGGTTAAAGCAATAGCTGCTATGGTTTACAGCAGCTATGGGACTACATGCATACTTTGACTAGTTCAGGCAGTATCTTTTTTGCTGCTTTCAAATTCTACAACATACCCTTTCCTTTTATTAGTCTTTATTTTTGATTTTGTTCTTGTGTACTTTAAGAATACCCACAGTCAGAGGCTCTGTGCTCTGGAAATCTTCAGTTAGTCATAGGCTGGGTAACCATCCCAGAGAGGAATCTGAGAATTTCCATAATAGGAATGAACATGGTCAAGAAAGTCAGTAAGTGGCCTGTCTATCTTTAATTGCAGTGAGATTAGTCAGTTCATACAAATGGACCCAGAAATCATGCCAGTGACCCTGCACTTCTTTTTAGATTACCCTTAGTTCACTAGGTAGTTCATTTACCTCAAAATAAAATGACCATTTTAAGAAACTGACTCAGGGAATAAAGTATGAAATGGGCTGAACCTCCTTTGTATCTCTCCCATACTCATTGCTGCCATTGTAGATTAATTTGAATTAAAGAACTATTAGAGATCATTTGTGTAGGTCTGGCTTTTTTTTTTTTTTTTTTTTTTTTTTTTTTTTTTTTTTTTTTTTTTTTTTTTTTTTTTTTTTTTTTTTTTTTTTTTTTTTTTTGAGATTAGGTCTTGCTTAGTTGCCCCAGGCAGGTCTTGAACCCCCCAGCGGGTCTCGAACCCTTGGACTCAAGTGATTCCTAACCTCGGCCCTTGACCCCGCACTACAGAGGCTACATTTAAAGACATGCGCCACTGTGCCCGGCCCTCGGTCTGGCTTCTGATAAATATGAAAGCAAAGACTCAGTTTAGATATATAACTCAAGGCATATACAAATGTGTAGCTTAACTAAGATTGGAACCCAGATTTTTGAACACTCAGTGGAGATCTATTCACATTGCATTGGGCAACTTGTTGCCAATAAAGTCAAGGCAAGTAGCAGAAACAGGTGAATTGGGTAGAAGTAACAATAGAAAGTGGTGGGGACAGTGACCAATGAGAAGACCCATATTTAAATTATCTAAATCTAAAAGCTTTGACTCAGTTTCAGTCCATAATTGCCATGAGGGCCTATGATTTTTTTTCTCTTATTTTCCAATAGAAGCCAGAAATCGTTTATGTGAAGTTCCCATTTTTTAAATATTGCAAGAAATCCATACTTTATTGTATGGATAAAGCAAATCTGTGCAATGTACCTATTAAAACCTTTGTGCTTTACAGGGTGCTTTTGTTTCATGTTCAGTTCAGGTCTGTCACTATTTCCTTGGGAGTAGAAACTTTTTTCCTTAGACACACGATTGCCATATGGTACTCTTTTTGAGATTCCCATTAAAAGCTCTATATACAATCTGCTGCCCTGTTTTCTGTTACTATCATCTTTTAATTATTTAAATATGATCACGTCTATGATCAGATAAGATGATAAAGTGACATTTGATTGAGAATCATTAGAAATAGCCCTGAATTAAGCCTTTTTTCTTTTTCTTTTTTTTTTAAAGCCAGTCCACTCTCTAGTTTTGCAGTACAGTGAGCAAAGCAGCATTTTTTCCTCTAGAGGCTGCCTGAATCCATGGGTGGTTCTTGCTTTCATATTCTACTAGGCTTTTGTTTGTTTTTCTTTTTCTCCCTGAAGCCCTGAATGTACCTGGAAGACAGGTACATTCTGTCTCCCAAGCTTCATACTTCCCTGTGCATATTCAGTGAGCTAGTCTCTTAACAGGGTTATAGAAGGCCAGTTTTCCACCTGCTGACTTTTCTGACACACACTGTAAGACAGCACTTGGCTTTTGTTCTGTCTTTCACAATTCCTTAAGTGGCTTTTGCCCTAGATTGTGAGAGTCCAGCAGAGTTTAGACTTTTAGGAAATAAGTTTTTCAGGCTAATGTGTGTAGACTGGAAATGGATAGCATGATAATTTTTAAATGTTTTCTTGCTTTTGTCACATTCTAAACACTGACCTAATAGTCTCCATCTTGCTGAAAGTCGGGTGAGGAAGGAAAGAGAAATCATGTTTTCTTGAAAGAGCTAAGCACTATGGTATCTGAATCCTGGGGTTATTTGCATGAGTTTTTCTTTTGAACATTGTAGATGGCAATACTCCTAAAATCAAGATATGAAATCTTTCCTGTTTCATCCCCTGGAGAAAAAAGCTGACTTGTACCTTGTGACTCCAACAAAGTGGCCTTGAGTACATGGCCTGGTGTCAGACATTACATCACCACTTAACCTCTCTGTGTTGACATTGTATGGGTATAACAGAGGTGTAGGAATTAACCAGTAAGTGCTCCAGGTGTGTGAATCACCCTGTGGAGTTATAACTTTGCTTTTTTTCTAACCCCTTAAAGCCCTGACTAAGTTCACAAGGGGACCTGGCATGCAAGTGTTTTCTTCTCCCTGAAGACTTTAATGTATTCTTCTCCTTGCTTTTCTTTTATATATTAAATATATTCAACTCTTTATAGCTTTTAAAGCACTTTAATTTCATATTGGGTCTATCCAGTAGCCTGTAAGTTTAATTGGGTATAATTCATCCATATATGAAGCACATACCTGGAGTAGCTTAAAATGGCAGATCTCATTGGTAGAATAACCAGGACTAAACTCAGTCTCTTGCCTATGATTGTGTATTCCCTCTTCCTCATAGGCATACAGCCACCTGTGTTATGGAGATCAAGTGGCAATAGAGTCTTTCGTGGACTGATGAGGAAAAGCTGAATGCAGAATGTTGTGGCAGAGGAATTCCTTATTGTGTGTATTATTTAGGTGAATACTTTAGGAGATTTTTATTTTAGAAAGAGAAGGTAGCATAGAAATAACTTGTTTGTTAACTCAGTCATTTATAACTCTGTTGAATCCCCAGTAAGCTCCTTGAACATCTAAAAGCTATGAACAATCTTTTCAAAAAAATGTACATAATACATTTAGTTTTGACATAATATTAAGGAATTTGTGGAATGCCTGAAGCCTAGGGATTTCAAGTATTAATAACCCTGGGTTAGGAGTTTACCCATGGATAAGATCAACTTTTAATCCGTTTACTTTTGATTTTAGATCTTAGAAAGCTCAGGTTTTTGGAGTGTGTATCTTCCTGCTACATAGATCTGGCTTGTAATTTTTCAGCTGAAAAGGAACAATAAATGACCTGATTTCTTAGGAACAAATGGAATTGATGAGAGGTGGTGAGATAACATGGCGGTTCTGCTTTAATATATAGTGCCTTCTAGGCATCTGAGCTTCTCTTAGAAAATCCTGGGTGGATAATGACAAGAGCAGAGTGTAGCCTTTCCTGCTCTACTCCTACTTAAGAGTTTTTACTTTCAGTAGCTTTGCCTATTTGGAGGTGGGGGTGAGGGGTTCTTTAAACTTTAGAACAAAAGGAAAGTCATGTTCTTTCTTCTGAATGATTTGAGATCAATAAAGAATATAACAACTACTCATAAGCAGACTGAAGTGAATGATACCATCTCCCCACTTCCCAGTCCAAACAGACAAAAGCTGGAGACTGCTGGTTGCTGGTCCGTGGGCTACCGCAAACAGACAAAAACTGAGGGCCACAGAAAAAGATTGATTGCTAAATTCCTTTTGGTTCATGGCCCTTCATCTTGTCAGGTTTCCAGGAGAATTTTACCTAAATAAAGATTCATATTTAACTAATTCAAGTTCCTTTTTACAAGCAGTCTTTGGAGAGGGAGAGCATTTTTTATTTCTTCCCTCCTGATTGTTTGACTGTTATTGGTTGTTTCTATGGAACATTTCTTTATTAATAGAAATTTTCCTACTCAGAACCTATAAAGGTTAGTTATTTTAATAAACTGAAAATTCCAAGGGTTTAATGGTGCCGAAATGGCAAATGGTCCAAAGAAGCTAGAATAGTGTTAACTTCACATGCAAAAAATAATGTTCATCATATGAGTATGCATCTTTGTGTACTTTATTGAGTACACAGAATTGAGTACATAGAATTGTTTTTCCTGCTACAAATGAAATAAACCTGTGACTTTGGCCATTTTCAAAGGGGAATTTCCCTAACTCCTTTGGATGATATTTTTGATCAAAGATACAGTGTCTTTGATCAGTTGGCAAATCCTTTTCTGAACATAGTGTTCTAGAGAGCACATCACAAAATTGTTCAATCACAGTTTTGCCTGTCTAACAAAAGGGGAAAATAAGAGGTGTGTTTGATCTAAGTGTTAAACTGTCTCTGATGTTACCAATTAGGCTAGAAAGCCATCTGGGATTTCTTCCTAGTCAATCCAGTTAATCAGACATTTACTCCAGAATCAATCACTATGGAAGAAGCATTGACAAGAACTGTTTAGGTTGATAAGTACTCAGTGAATGGTAACTGATTGCTGTTTTCCTTTTCCATCACCAGATGTTGGGGAATATCAAATGCTGTGCCAACACAAATGCATACACACCTATACTTAGAGATTGAGCAGGAAGATATTTCTTTGTTAACAGAGGACCTGTTAAGAAATATTTTGGGTTATTCTCCATGTTTATAAACCATATGAGAGACCTTAGAATATAACTACAGGCAATTTTCTGTATTTCAAATTTGTCTTTTTTTTGTTTTGTTTTGTTTTCTTTAACCATTAAGCCTTAAACAAAAGTGTCAGAGGGAGAAATAGTTGCTTTGCCTAAAGATGGCTAACAAATTTATGTGTTTATTCCCCAGTAAGCTCTTGAATTCTGTAAACATGAATATGGTAGGCCATACTTAGATCCGTTGAACCTTCAAATTAAAAATTTCTTGTGACTTGGGTGACTCTACAAAGTTTGTTTATATATTTGAAGGCCATGGTTTCTCTTGATATTCAGCTAGCTAAATGCCTCTGCAAATAGAAAAAAGTCTTTCTTGAGCATATGTGTAATTTGAGAATGCTAAGAGATGAAGAAAGGGGCAGGAATTTTTACATTATAGCAGCCTGCCAGAGCAGAAAGTATTAGTTGAGTGTCTATTTTCTATAAAGGGTAATGAATCCACAGAAGACTTGTGGACAAATGACACAGTGACAGAATGTTAATGGTGGTAATCTTTTTAATGGTGGTGGTTGCTTCTGAAATCTTTTGAGAAGAGCAGTTAACTCTGTGCCTGTGCTTGGACAGGTTAATATTCCATACTGCAGTGAATTAGATAAAATGCACTGACCTCAGGTTCACATTACTTAAAATGACAAGTGTGCATCAAGATCAATAAGCAGACTGCCCCTTTGGGTGTGAAAATGATTAATCAGTGAGATGGGTCAGACTGTGGCCAAACTTAAACCTTTTGATGAGCTGGGAGAGACGATGGATGTTGTAGATCCATACAGTAGTTCATGCTTATTTTTATTTTAGTATCATGTATTTTACCCACAAACCAAATTACTTATATCAACAATCTCTGATCTGAAGTAGTCCAGAAATTTCCCTCCTCCCTAGTCCAGTTTTGGGAAGTAGATTTTCATTACCTATATAATGGGCTATCTAAACCATTATTTCTCCTTCCTTGGTGCTCTGCCCTGTTCATCTCAAATAGGAAACAAGGAAAAAGACTCACATAAAGTGAGATTTTTTTTTTTTAAAGAGACTAGGTCTCACTACGTTGCCCAGGGTTGTCTTGAACCTATGGACTCAAGTGATCCCTGTCCTCAGCCTCGCAGGTAGCTGGGATTACAGTCGCATACCAGCATACCTGGCTTAAAGTGAGATTTTAATTTGTCATTTACCCCTCTCTGTTTAGAATGAAGTTAAAAACCTAACAGAAGGCAGTGAACTCTTCATATTTATATCCCTACATAGCCATAAACTTGGTATCACCTTATTTAGTTTCTCTTCTGAAACTAATTATCAACTTTTAGGATTTTTCATGGTGATATTTTATGTGAAAGTTGGTTATGAAGTATCACACTGCAAAAGAGAATAAAAATGTTAAACAGTAATTTTGATTCACCTTTTTTTCCCTTTCCTGTTTCTGTAGTTTACCTGTTTATAAACGGCTGTCTGCTACTGAAACTTGGCTGTTATCTAGGCATGAAGTCCTTTACTTTGGGGTCAGCTTGAGAATTACCAGATTCCTGATGCAGATACTGTTTGAGATAGTAAAATAAAAAAGGAAAGCAGGAGAAACCTGTAACTTCAGTTTCTCCACTTGAAGAAAAGTTCCATTTTCTGATTAATTCAAATGGTTATTGCGTTTCATTAATTTGGAGGTAACTATGTACTTTGGGTAGTTATTGTTCTTGGCACCACTTGGTTTTTTTGTTTCTGTTTTTGGGTTTGTTTTGCTCATTTATTGCATCTCACAACAAATAGTTAAATATTTATGAGCTTACTTATGAAGATTACCCACTAGCAGGACCTTGGTCCTACTGCAACCCGAATTTGGGAGGAGATGATGTCTTTTAGCACAGCTTTAAAAGGAAGAAACCCTTCTAACAGGTGTGATGATGTTAGTTATATGTCTCCAAACAGAAATGATCTTTATTTCTGCAGCTTTTTTCTTTTTAAAGAAAGGCAAAAGAGTTCTTTTGGCTACCATATATATTTAAAATAACCCGAGAAATCCATCTCTTATCTTAGAATATTTTCATAGATATCCATGTAACTTACTCCTTTATTTCTCCAGGCTCCTATAAAAATGCCGTTTTATTAGGAAAGCCTTATGGAGACTAACCACCCCTCCAGCACTCCCTCGACGTGCTAGTCTGCTTTTTTTTTTCTGTGTAATACTTACCAGACACATTACACACACATATTCTTTTAAACTTTCCCCCCCTCTATCCAATCTCATATGCATATACTTTTTTCTTCCATTCCAATAAAATGTAAGCCTCATGAGGGCATCAACAGGGTCATTTTTGACCAATTTTATATTCTTTTCCTTGGAACTGTGCCTAACAATAGTAGACATTCAATAAATATTTGCTTAATGAATAAAAGGGATGAATTCATTTCTATTTAGTCTCCCACAGTCAGTAGTATCTTAAGCAGCCAACTTTTAATGTTGGAAGCAGCCCAGTAGACAACTATGAAACACCATAAAAGAATTCCTCAGGGAAGTTTTGTGATTCCAGTGTGTGTGAATTCTTCAGTGGTCTGACTAGACAGCAGACAGCAGGGGGTCAAGTCAAGACTCTCTCCTTGGAAGTGTTCCCTTGTGGTGGTTCCAAGAGGAAGAGCAGACCAGAAGTTGCCTTCACCCCTTACTGGGAGTCTGTACATTTAACACATTTTCTCCGTATTTTAGGAGCCTTCACATTAAATCCGAAAGGCTTTGACTCTGTGGGAGCTATCTAGGGCAGTCTTTTGAGTTAGCATTCTGTCTGGAAGTCCACTTTTACCTTCTCTTGGTTTTTCCTGGTGAATATCTGAACAAATAAAAGAATGCTAACTCTTCATAATGAAATAGTAAACTTATAAGCCCAGCCTTGGTTCACTGTTCTTTAATATTTTCTTTTGTTTGGTTAGTTTGGAGAAGGTATGAGGTGGAAAGGGTAGCAAGAATTCTATATACAGTATTTTATAGACTCTTTTAAAAACAGCATGAAATGATGAGATGATACTAAGTATATTATCTGTCATTCATATATGTCATATATATGAGATACATTTAATTTACTAGTGGATACCTTTTTTGTTTTTTGTTTCTGTCCTCTCTATATGTCTTAATTTTTGGTGCAAGTAGTTTATTTGAAAATGCAGGAAGTAGTAACGGAGTAGAAAAATGAGTTAGGGAGAGGAAGGATGAGATAATGAGCCAACTATAACTATGGAGGCTTGGAATTTGAATCTGAGAGGAAAAGTATAGAACATACTCTTCAGATCTTGGGGACTGGAAATTGGGGACTGGATATTGGTACACCAATTTTCTTGAGTCATTAGTTGAGCCTGCAGCCTTCTAGGTGTTGGAGAAAGCATCAGACAAAAAGGCTGTGGCAATAATGGATCAGAAAGTAAGCAGTAAGACCTAAGGGATAATAAAAACAGGGTATCAAGGACTAAGCTGCTCCATGTTTCTGTTAAAACAGTAGATTACATGCATACCATAGCTTTATTTTTGTCACCACTTCTTTACCCAAAGTTGGCTCAGTGCTTCCTTTGCCTCTTCCGCAAATCACCAGGCCCCTAATTTCTCAATATAGCACCTAGTGCTTTCTACTTCATGGCATAGTAGTTGCATATTCACATGAATATTTTCTATTTGATTTATACCCCTTGGGAACTCAACGTTTAGCTTGCAAATCTGAATTCCAGAATGCCTGGCATGTTAGTGCTTAGTTAGGATGGAATGAATGAATCTTTCTGCCTAACTAGTAGATGGTTTTTACCAAATAAGCTGTGAAAGGAAAAAGCTGTGAAAGGAAAGCCCTTAGATTCCTGAATTTAATTTCCAACCTTCAGTCAAGATAGTTTTATAAACGACAGGGAATTCATGGATGCAACAAGGATTCATCTTCTCTTTAGAAAAATATTTTTAAGTGTTGAGTGTGATAGTAGTATATATATATATATATATATATATATATATATATATATATATATATTCACATGCTTATGTAACTGTCATCACATCTACCTCCAGAGATTGTTCATTTTGCAAAATCAAAACTGTACCCAGTAAATACTAGCTTCTTGTCTTCCCCAACCCTTTACAACCACCATTCTACTTTCTGTCTCTATAAATCTGATTATTTTAGATCCCTCAGAAGTAGAATCATACAGTATTTGTCTTTTGTGACTGATTTATTTTACTTAATATTCAAAGTTTATCTTTGCAGTATGTGGTAGAATTTTTCTTCATTTTAAAGATTCAGTTATATTTTGTTGTATGTGTACGCCACATTTTTTGTTGATTCATCTCTTGATAGACTCTTGGACTGCTTCCTCTCGGCTACTGTCAATAATGCTGCTATGAACATATATGTCATATATGTACAGGTACCTCTAATTTAGAGATCCTACTTTCAGTTATTTTGGATACACACCCAGGCATAAAAATCTTGGATCTGTGATTTTATTTTTAGGAATTATTTTTTGGAAATATTTTGAGGGGTAATTTTTGTTTTGATAGTAGCCTTCCTGGTGTGTTTAAGGTGGTATCATGTTGTGGTTTTTGATACGCATTTCCCTGATGATTAGTGATACTGTATATCTGTTTGCTTATTTATTGGCACATGGCCATTATAAATTTCTTTTTTGAAAAATGTCCACATTCTCTGTTCTTTTTAAAATGTAGTTATTTGTTTTTTTGTTGTGGTTAAGAAAACTTCTAAAAATTGAAGTGTAATAGGATTAGTCTTTCTAATTTCCCTTGCTTGAGCATGCATATATAGTGACTTCTCAAGTAATAGTGGATTGGCAACTTAAGAACGTTAAGCTTTGATTTGGCTTCCACCACTTTTTCACAAAGTCCTTATAGAGTCATATAACTAAATGAGCCTCAGTGTGTGTCTTAGACCTCTCTGGCTTCTATAACAAAATACCATGGGCTCCCGCTATACCCTGGATGAAATTATCTGCCCTTTTTGATAGCATTCATTTTCTTTTTCTTTTTTATTTATTTTTTTGGAGACTAGGTCTCGCTATGTTGCCCGGGGTAGTCTCGAACCTGCAAACTAAAGTGATCCCAAGCCTCATGGATTCCAGTGCTTAGACAACAGACACGCGCCACCACGCCCAGCTATAGCATTCGCTTAATCTTTAAACATGCATTTTTGGCCTCCTTTCTCATGTTTCTGTAAGACTTGAATTTTGAACACTGGTAAATTGGTTTTTAATGATTGCAAAATATTTAGTATTTACATTAGGCACAAGATTGTGTGTATGTTGGACTACACTTTTTGAAAGTGTTCAGTGTCATTTTCAAGTGAGAAGTTTTCTTTAGAAAACTATGGATTTCTTTTTCAAAGGAAATAGGCAGATGGGGGCAAGAGGCAGGAAGTGTTACTGACCTCAAAGTACTTTTGTTAATCTTTAGAAATAAATGAGCTCTCAGAATTGCTCACTTGTTGCTGATAGACAATGTTTGACAATGCTTTTATGAGTCCTAATTAGAATAGGTCTGGCTTAGTGTCCTATTTTTTTTAGATCAAGCAGTTTGAAGCAACCACATGAAAGGAGATTGTTTATACTCCTGGCACTATCTTGTGACTGGATTGGCAGTGATTTCCTGCTCAAAGATGTCAGTTGATAGCAGGAAAGGTCAGGATGCTTGGCTTTGCATGAAAGATCTCTGAGAAGATCCTATTTTTTTTTCCCCTGCGTTAAAAATTGTTTTTGAGCCGGGCACGATGGCACGTGCCTGTAAGCTTCAGCCTATGAAGTGGCTGGGGCGGGCTAGGGATCGTGGTTCGAGTCCTGCCTGGGGCCTGGAGCGAGACCTAGTTCCAAAAAAAATAGCTGGGCGTGGTGGCACGCGCCTGTAATCCCAGCTACCTGGGAAGCTGAGGCTGGGGATTGCTTGAGTCTGGTATCCCAGGCAATGAGAGCCTGTAGTTCCACGGGCAAAAATAACGAGACCTAGTCTCCAAAAAAAAAAAATTCTTTTTGAAAAATTAGTTAATATACATGAACTGAAACTTGCCATTTTGACCATTTTTAAGTGTGCAATCCTTGACCTCAAGTACATTCACATTTAAATTGTTGCATAGTCATTCATCCCCACTTCCCTGCTGTTCATCTCCAGAACTTTTTCTCATTTTTCCAAACTGCATCTCTTTACCTAGTAAACAGTAGTTTGCTCCTTCATCCCAGTCCAGTACTGCACAAGTAGCATTCTGCTATCTATCTGTATGAATTTGACTCTTCTAAGAACCTCATATAAGTTGGATCATGCCACATTTATCTTTTTATATCTTGCTTATTTCACTTCACACGATGCCTTCAAGGTTTACCCATGTTGCAGCACCTCTCAGAGTTTCTTTCCTTTTAGGGCCAATTATATTCCATTTTAATGTATAACAATTTGAGTATCCATTCATTTGTTAATGGATATTTTGTTTGCTTTTACTCTTTGGCTCTGGTGAACATTCTTCTGTGAACATTAATGTACAGATATCTCAGTCCCTGCTTTTGGTTCTTTAGTATATATACCTGGGAGTGAAATGTTTGGTTACATGGTAGCTCTGAGTTTAGCTTTTTGAGGAGCTTCCATCCTGTGTTCCACAGTGGCTGCATTATTATACACTCCTATGAATATTGCACAAGGGTCTAGTTTCTCCACATTGCTTTCTGGTGTTTGTTTTGGTAATAGCTATCCGTAGTTCTTTGAAGTGGTGTGAATTATGGTTTGAATTTTCATTTCCCTAACAGGTAGTGTTTGTTATTAAGCATCTTTTTGTGTGCTTGTTGGTCTTTTGAGTATTTTCTTTGGAGAAATATTTGTTTAAATCCTTTGCCCATTTTTGAGTTGGATTGTTTTGTTGCTGAGTTTTAACCATTGAACCTTTTGATTGCAGATACTAGTAAGGGTATTTTCTGTGTGGTTCCTTATGAATGTATGTTCATTTACCTTATTTTTTAAAAATATTTCCCTGTAAAGATACTGTCAGCCAGTATGTAAATAATATACCTATGTATTTTTGTCCCAACAGTATATCCTTTCAGGCTCTGATGATTTCAACCTGTATATGTGGAGAATTCCTGCAGATCCAGAAGCAGGTGAGTGTGTGTGTGTGTGTCTGTCTGTCTGTCTGTCTGTCCCTAGTATAAACCTGCTGCTAATGTTGACTATCTCTTTTATGCTGTGCTCTGAAAGGACGTATCTATAGCAATAAAGGAAAATATTTCTTTGTTAACATAATTTTATTGAAAAGATGAATAAAGGAAATTTTAAAATAAAAGTTAGGATCCAGATTTAATTATAGCTTTATCTAACACAATGATGACATTTTTTCTTCAAAGAACCTTTCTTTAGACTTTATAGGTTTCTTTTATGTCCTCCCCCTCCCCCCCTTTTCTTTCCTATCTCACACCTGTAATGTTTTTGTCTTCTGCTTTTATAGGCTTCTTTATTATACATCTCCAATTTCCTGCTTATTATTCTACAAACAGTTGTTAGGACCCCTTTTCTTTGGCCTCCCTGATGGTGTTAGCTAAAGAGAGACTTACTTCATTGACTAACTGGTATACTCCTGATGGTTTGACTTATTACAGACAACAAAGGAATTAGGAAAAAGATGTTTTGCATTTGCTTAGATTCACTCTAAAAAAAATCCTGTGCCTTTCCACAAATTTGAGATTTCAAGCAACATAGATCATCCTTCATTTTATGTAATACATCCTCACATGATTAGTTGAGTGTTATATTAGTTGCTGTCTACCATTTTTATTAAGAATATTTTTTGTTAGAAGGTTAGCACAATACAGTATTCTGTTCCAGGTGATACCTAGCATCAAATTGGAACATGACCTTGAGGAAAGTGACAATGAACTGTGCCAAAAGTCTAATACAAAATGTGTCTAGTACTTAAAGTTTAGGGAAATTGTTGGCTTGCCTATTGCTGAGTTAGCAATATTGTTATCAAACATCTGTCTTTCAAAACTTATCAAGACCCACTTTTGGTAATTAGCTTATTGCTAGTTAGATGGTTGTTAAACTAGTTGCTAAAGACCTTTTTCTCCTTTGGAGTTTGAAATGCTTGCATGAAACAGCTTACCTCTGCAGCTCAACCAGATGGGACAGCGGTATCTATCTGAACAAAAGGTGGTATTTTGGAATTAGAGTTGTTTCTGTATTAAGTCTCTACCCCCATAAATCCTAGAATGATTAGCTGGGCATAATCTTTGCACTTACTTGTAATTTTTATCTGCTGTTGAAATTTTTTAAATTATTAAGTAAATGTTACTTTTGAAATAGAAAGTGAATCATCTTCATTTCTCCTTAGACTGTTTCCTCAGGAATCCTTTTCATGTTTGTATAGAGAGAGAAGGGAAAAGAATTAGCAATAGTGTTGTGCTTTTTCCCTCTCTGCTGATTTCTGTACTAACTTAAGGTATGGGTTACTCATGAGATTAACTTTGTAAGTAGATGAGTATATAATGTATGGGTTGGCAAGAATTGACAGCTTATTTAGAATTAAAACAGGGAAATACGTGCTCAGATTTTCAAGATGGCTTAAAGGAATTCATTTCTAGATTCTCAAATTCCATGTGTAGTCTTCCATAAAATAAATATCCCTAAGATGTACCTCTTTGCTTTTTCCACTTACTCCCCCTTTTCATTTGTCCTCCCACTTAACAGAAATACAAACCAGAAAGCCAAAAATACCCAAAAAATTTCTGACCATTTGAACCTTAAAATGATATATTGCCCTAAAACATAAAAACTTTATTAACAGTGTCAAGAAATCTGAAGCATAAAAAGGCTATAACTCAGCCTCTATATTCTTCTTCATTCCAGGAACTTAGAATAAGTTATTTCTTCTTATATATATAATAGGTTTTTATAAAACATTAAAAGTATATTTATTTTGATTAAGTGTTCCAGTAATAATAGTAATATTTTCCAAGATAACAATACCTCAAGTCTTATGATCATGATATATAAATAAAAATTTTAATTTTTGTTTTCATTTTTCTTAGTAAATTATGAAAATTTTATACAACTCTTAGGGTGAACTTTTGGAAAGTAGATAAAGTGGGAATATTTTGAGAAAAAAAGAAATGATACAAAATTTCTATTAAAAAATAGCTTTAGACTTCTGATTCTACTTAGAATACAGTAGGTAGTTCCCCCTGCCATAACTATAAAAATAAAAGGACAGAAATCGTATTTTTAAAGTTGTCAGAGAGCCTTGGTGACAAAGTGCTAGAGGAACTAAAGTTCTAAAGAGGTAAGAAGAGCTCAGTTCCTAGCTGAGCAGAAGCAGCTGGTTATGTTCTTTCCTAGGGGAATTTGTACATAGACTGCAGTTTGAGCATGCATACTGGACAGACTAGAGTCATAAGAAATTAATTTTTTTGAAGAAATGAATTTTTAATGGCCATCTGAATTGATAAGGACTGATTGAAATATAGAGGGACCACAAACACCTGGCCAGTCTTTTCCATAGGACACTTGCTGAGTGCTGATTTTGCTAGGTGGCTAGGCTGGAAATGCAGAAGGAAATTCCCACAATACAGTGCTTAGTAGGCAAGTCCACCTAATGGAAAGTGCCTGCTTCACAGTACATTTGCCAGATTTTGAACTTGCATGAGAAAGGAAGATAAAGAGTTCAGCATAACATCACTAGTGGAGAGAACATTAAGAGCAGAGGAGAATGAGGTTTGCCAGACTCTCCATGAAAAGCCCAAAAGGGCTGCACTTAAAGATGCGGCTGGGTCAGAAAACCTGAGTGAATTACCCTGCGATCTCCTGGTACTTGGGATACCCTGCACACTGATTTGAGGAAAAGACCTGCAACAAGTAGCCCCACAGTCTTGCATTTGAGAACTTTACAACCAGGAGTAGACTTATTCTGACTAAAGAAGATCCCTGATTTGACTCTTTCTGAGGATGGCTAGCCACTTAACTTATTTTACCAAGAGAATGGGTAAGTACCAGATGGAAAATATGAGCTTTATTTTTCAGTGTTGGTCTCTCATAGGACTACCATCACAAAATACTATAGATCAAGTGACTTAGACAACAGAAATTTATTTTCTCACAATTCAGAAGACTGGAAGTTCAAGACCAAGGTGCTAGCAAGTTTGATTTCTCCTAAAGCCTTTCTCCTTTGATCATCTTCTCACTGTATTCTCAAACAGTCTTTTTACATGAATACATATTCCTGGTGTCCCTTATTTTTATAAGAACACTAGTCTTACTAATGTTAGAGACCTACCCTTATAACTTTATTTAACCTTAACTTCCTTCTTGGAAATCCCTGTTTTCAGATGTATTTACATTGGTTGTTGGGACTTTAACACGAATTATTCTGTAATAGTATTTATAATTTTATTATACTCTATCTAGTATGTCAATAAAAAAAACGAGATATTAAAGTGACCACTAATCAAGAGTGGGGGAACAAACAATCATTGAAAGCTGACTCACTATATTGTTCAGAGATAGAAGTTCAGATATCATAAATATGATAAAGAAAATAGAAAAAGTGGATAAAATAGATGGAGAATTGGGATACCAAACAGAAAATTGGGCTACTTAGAAAAGAAATCATAGAGATATCTAAAACTGAAAATGTATCTAAAACTTAAGAATTTATTGAATGGGTTTAGCCTCCAAAAGGCAATTTAATAAATAGAAGATTGACCCACAATTATCTATCTTGAAGGACAAGAAAAAAAGAGCAGAGCAGAGTGTAAGAAACAAATAGAATACACGTGACCTCAAATATATGAAACTAAAGTACCAGAAGGATAAGAGAAAGAAAATGAGACAAATGCAGTATATGAAAACTGCTGAAATATTTCTCAAAGCAAGTGAAATATATCACATAAGGGTACATTATAAGTGAGTTAAACTTTTGAAAACAAAGTATGATGAGAAAAAGCCCAAAAGAAAATAGATGAAAAGATGAATAAAATAGATGGAGGATTGAATAAATTAACTGTGAATAAGCAGTAATAAAATTGGTGACCAAATTATGTGATCTAGACTATAATAGAATAACATTTTTTTCCTACTTTTGAAATCAGTTTAGGAAATCTTTTTTTTTTTTTTGGAGACTAGGTCTCGCTATTTTTGCCCGTGGAACCACAGGCTCACATTGCCTGGGGTACCAGACTCAAGCATCCTCAGCTTCCCAAGTAGCTGGGATTACAGGCGTGCACCACCACGCCCAGCTATTTTTTGGGACTAGATCTCACTGTATTGCGCTGAGTGGGACTCGAACTGCGATCCCTAGCCCTAGCCACTTCATAGACTGAAGCTTACAGGCATTCACCACCGTGCCCGGTTGGAATCTTTGATCTCTTATCTGAAGGATATTATCTGGTAATTCAACTGTGGGTCTGAGAGCCAAATTAGGGGACTAGAGCTGTGGCTCTCACAGGTCTATTTTTTGTTTAATCCCACTCCCAGCTTTACCGGGTGTCCCCACTTCAATCCCCAGTTCAAAACCTCTTTAGGTAAACTCCAGTTCACAATTCCAAGCCTCTGCTTAGGTGGAGCAAGGGCAGAGTCCTTGCCAAGTGGGCTGGGAAAAGGAGTGTGATGGTTTAACTGCTCTTTGTACTAGTTTTCAGTCACTCTGTTTTCATTCTTACTGTTCATCCTAGCTTCAAGGAGACTTACCACCTCTCATTTTTATATGTAATCTGTTTTTCAATTTTGGCAATTAATTCATAGTTTTAAAATATAGTCAACAAGGTTCAGCAGGCCAAACAATACATTTAAGAGCTAATGTTGCCTTTGAGTTCTAACTTTACTTAAATGACAAAAGTCTTATTAGGAAATTCCTTTTATCCCCCCAATGTTGCAGACTTTTATTTATTTTAAATAGTTTATATATTTATAAGATTTCACATCTTTTAATCCCCAGGACCTCTCCCCTCCCTGATCATTCCCCCTTTCCCTGCCCCCCTCCAAATTGTGTACCTCAATTTGTTTTTTAGCTTGTTTTGACTTTTCCTCCTGGCCTTTTGTTTGTTTATCCTATGTCCCATATGTTAGTGAAACCATTTGGATTCTGTCTTTTCCTTTCTGACTTGTTTCTGCTAATATGATTTCTTCTAGGTATATCTATGTTATTATAAATTCATCAAATTTGTCATTTTTAATTGATGACTAATATTCCATTGTGTATATATATCACATCTTTTGGATTGCTTCCTTGTCCTTGCAATTATAAATAGTGGAAATTCCTAATCTAACTTACTACCTCTTTGACTTAAATTAGTGTGAATGAGTGTGACCTCACTCTTTCTATGGATGGCAGTTGAATGTAAGATGCTAAGCAGATTAATGTGGGCAGATTGGTTTGCTGTTCTGTACCCTAATGGCATAATCAGAACTTGATTCTAGATGACAAGCAATCATCTAGATTGCTGCTGTTTGCTTCCTAGTAGTTCCAAATGCTGGGCAAACCCAAGTGTGAGCCAAAAGCAAAGGCAGCTTTTGCTTTGGCTTTTTTGTTTGCTTGTTTGTTGGGTGGAGGGGTGGGGGGCTATACAAGTACCAGAAAAGTGAGACATATTTATAGACAGTACTGATTTAATGAATTGACTGAGGCATTGGGCTTTAGTGAACTCAGGCAGTCATCATGAGATGTAAGACCTATAACCACTGTAAGACCTGCTACCTACAAGATTGGAATAGCTTGGTTTTTTCAGTTCATGTCAAATCAGTGCATTTCTAAAAACTTTTAAAAATAGAGGAAAAAATAACATTGGGAATTTTCCTGCAGCAAAGAAAAATCCTGTCAGAATGTTTCACACCTCCAAACATATAGGAAAGTCAACTATTTTTATACTAAAATTCTGAAGATAATCAAACCAACAGTTATGTGTACAGTTGGTGTGTTGTATTAGAAGAAGTATGTCTAAAATCATTGTCTGAACCTCAGATTCTTCTGCCTCCGCCCCCACCACCACTCCCAACACAAGATGATTTATTAGTCTTGAAAACTTTCTGAAAATGATGTACATTCAAATGTAAAGCTGTCATTTCTGTGTATAAATAAGATTAGTATCCATATAGCTACAATTTCCAAAACATTTTCTCCATAGTAATTTAGGTATGAAAGTAATAGATTTGGCAGTGTTGGCAGAAGTGAGTGCCACCTCTGGGAAAAGCTCTCACTCTCTCCTTTCCATTTCACTCATTCTTGTTGGAAAGAGCTTTGGGATTTTCACAGTATGTAGTTGCTTTCTCTGCGATATGCCTCTGTGCTAAGACTTTATTCTTCATGCAAAGAAGTATAATAGAATAGATTGTTCAACCTGGGTAAAAGTGCTGATTCATTAATTGGAGACCTTGGGAAAAAATATGTAACTTCTGTCTCTTCATCTGTAAAGTAAGAATGTTAATAATAGAAACAAAACACAATAGTAGTAATATCTTCCTTCATAGGAATACTGTGAGGGTACACAGAAGGTACTTAATGATGGCCACTCCTCATTAAGAAAGCATTCTCCCTTTCAACTTTCCTCTAAAAAATGCTATAGAAACCAAGATACTGTCCCCCTTCAGTGCTCTCCCAAATGGTAAGTTAACTTCTTGCATAAAGTCTGCTCTTGACTCATCAGTAGTTTAGGGGGAAGTTACATGATGAATTTTTCCCTGAATGGAGGGGTAAAACATGCAATTTCACTGCCAAGTCACTGCTGCCACCCCCACTGCCTGTAGGCTGATGAAGTAGGCTGGAAACAGCTGTAAATTCGTTTCCATGGGCCTGCTTATGTGAGCATGCTCTGTCTCTTCTACTTTTTGTAGATGTGCATTCAAACTCAAGTTAGTTTGGGCCTGCGCATCTGCTTTTTTTTCTTCCGTTTATTTGGAAGAACAACTGTTTTTAATTTTTACAAGTTGGTCGCAAGCACATGTGAAATACAGATGATGAAAGAAGAATTTAGTATAACTGACTTTTCTGTGCAACTAAGTATTGCTGTCTGTGGAGCTCTTTTAGCTTTATTGACAGCACTGACTGTCCCCATCTGGCTTTTCTTAATTCTCATGGTTATGTGATCCCCAGGAGGTAGCCACTGCTTTCTCTGTGTTGCCAGTACCCTTGATTATACTTTTACTTATGGTTTGAAACTTGGAGACTCTGGGAATGTTCACTTGGCCCTTTCAGAATTGAGTCTTTTAGATATAATGAGGAAACTGATAGTCCCTTGTCCCTCTTAGCAGCAAACTCTTAATTCTGTAAGTAGAGTCAAGATAAAATAGATTAACTACTTACTACAAGTGTTTAACAAACCTCATGTTGGTATTTAGTATCTTTAAACCCTTTCAAATCCTTGCTCCAGAGAAAACAATTAGTGGATTCACTTCAATTTGTTCACCTATTGAGTATTCTTAGGTGGTATACACGGTTCTGTGGGTGATTGAAAGGTAAGCATGTTCTTCCTCTCAAAGGACTTTCAGTCTAAACAGTATAAGAAAATGGTGTGTGTGTGTGTGTGTGTGTATGTATGTATGTATGTATGTATGTATGTATGTGTGTATATACACTCAATTTAAAAGTCCAAAGTCCATGTAAAGAGATAATTAAGGAAGGCTGGACAAGATTTAGAGGATCAGTAAAGTTTTCATGGGACTTGTGTTTCAAAGAACTAAAGGATAGGTAGAATTTTAGTCCCTTATTTCTCTGCTCTTACTACAATAAAAACGCTATTTTGAAAAATCCAAAACTGACAGCAGGAAGATGAAGAAAGACAAATGCTTGGATAATCCACATAATAGAAGATGGAGCTCACTAATGCAGCTTGTTTTTTTCCTATGCTTCTATTCCATAGTCTAATACATTGATATCTCTCTGCTCATTCATGAAATATTTACTGAAAACCTCCCATAATGTTAGACTCTGTTCTAGAGGCTTAAAGTGGACTATTATAGCAAATAAACAAAAGGACTGTCATCAAGAACTTATATTATGGTGTGGGTAACAGACAATAGGGTAATAAGCCATAGGTGTGGGAGTAATAAACAATAGGGATATGATAATTTACATAGTACCTTTAAATGGTTAGGTGTTCTATGAAAAAGTAGATATAAGGGTGTTGGGGAGTGGTGTTTTTTGAGGTTGGGGACAAAAATCAGGAATGTCATTTTAGATAGGGTGTTCATATAGACCTCAGTGAGAAGGCTGTGTTTGAACAAAAACCTTGAAGTGGTGAGGGAATCAGTCATGCAGAAATTTAGGGAAAGATCTTTTTATTAGAACCAGTGTGAAGTGTCTGAAGTGAGAATATGCCTGGTGTTTGAGGAATAGAAAGGAAATCCTTGTGAGGGAGAAAGAAAATAGTAGACAAAGATATAAAAGTGGGGCACAGAGTGTGTCCAATTTTGTAGGCTATTAACTGTGAGTGGAGGGAAGAATTCTGAGCCACGGATTGATTTGATCTGACTTAACAGTACTACTTTGACTGTTGAGAATAGATGGTAGGAATAGGGCTACTAAGGATAGAGATGGGGGGAACCAGTAGGACACCCAAGCAGACAAGGTGGTAACGTAAGGGAATATGGTTGTAGTCTAGCTGTAATATGAAAGTAGAAATATTAGGATATCCTGATAGATTAGATTGGGGGAGAAAAGGGAACATGTCTTAAACATTCAAGTATAGATATGGATATGGTTTGAACATACAGGGGCTAGACTTCAGGGGGAAGGTTTTTACTAGAAATAAAATTTGAGTTTTGGTGGCATATGGGTAGTATGTTAAGCCTGGGTGAGATCACCAAGTGAGTAAATGTAGCTATAGTATAGCTAGTCAAGATAAGGGACCTGGAGTACTGAGCCCAAAGGCATTCTCATACTAAGAAGTCAGAGGGTGGAGCCAAAAAGGAAATCAGGAGTGACCAGTGTGGTACCAGGAAAATCAAGCATGATTTTGTGTGAAAAAAGTGTGTCAAAAGGGGAAACAACTGTGTTGAATTTTGTTGATAAATAAGTAGGATGAGGATTGGATTAGCCACTGGAGTCTTTGGTGACTATTAATAAATACAACTCTTAAAACTTAGGGAAGGACTTGGTAATTAAAGAGATTTGTTACATGTTTGAAAACTGCTAATACCTCATTTTTTCAGCTTCCCCTTATAAAAGTAGTGCTACTTTATTTGCCCATCCTTTTGCCCTATCTGCATTTCTGTGGTTTTCCAACCCAGAGCTACCAGATAGGTTTTCCCATAAAATGCTGAAAGCATTTTTCTAATCCATAATCTGTCTTCTTAACAGTGTTCTGGACTAAATTCACTTAAATGTTTTCAATCCCATATATACCTAACTTTGTTCTTGGTATCTTGCATGTGTCAATATAAATCTTAGAATATTAAGATTTACCTTCTTCCTGAGAACCAATATACGTCTTAGAAATGCAGCTTTATCTCCTGCCTGACTTAATTTCATGTCTTCCATCATTCTGTTTCCAGCAGTTTGATTCCTGTTCCTGGTTGGGATTTGTCCCTTCCTGATTTCAGTGTTATCCATTTGCCAGGTGGCCAGTGTACAAATTGACCTGTGTGTAGTGAACTGTTGATGCTTGCTCAAAAGCAGCCTTGTTTAAAATTCGGTTGCCTGTCTTCTGCGTGAGTGTGATACCTTTTACCAGTGATGTCAAACCTTTGTGATAATCCCAAGTTTAGATATAATGACACCTTCATCAGTCTTAGACGTTCCAGACCTCTGGTACTTTTCTCAGTCATCAAGGAAGAAAACCAGAATGGTCCTTAATATACAGCTTTCAATCATGTGACCTCTGGATTTTAATCCATACATAGGATCTTTACAGCCCACTTTCTAATTCAGATTCTCAAAACTTAGGCTCTACTTGTTATCAAAGTGACCCAAATCTTTAGTTTTCCTATTAAAGGGGGAAAAAGAGTTTCATCAGTATTTTCCCAGTGACTTCTATATGCTTATTTTGTTTGCTGTCATCATCATAGAAATTGAGGGCCAGTGGATCAGAAATGTTTTACATTTAAACAGTTATGTGTCTGGTTCTGCATGTCCTTGGTTCAGCTGCCTTACTGTTCCCAAGCAGGTCATTCTCGTTTTGCTCCTGACTGGCCTTTTCTAAGGTAACACTTGAATTCTACCTTGGGGATCAAAAGCTTAAGAAATATTTTAGGTGGCTGTGGCTTCATTGACAATGGAATTGCAGTGGGTGGATATGGGCAATGCTTAAAGACTAAATAAAGACTCTTGGTAAGAGCACATATGCTGAGAGATATTTCATCTTCTCTCCTTCCATAGCAACTTTATCTGGAAGCTGAAACGTTTCTGCTGTGGTGTAGTTAATAAGTACTTCAACTCCGGCTTAAACCATTTGTTTGCCATTGCTAGAGCCTATTTGCTTTCTTCTGTTTCATTGTTTGATTTTTGTTCCCTCCTGTCTTCCCAGGTGGCATTGGTAGGGTGGTCAACGGAGCCTTCATGGTGCTGAAAGGGCATCGGTCCATTGTTAACCAAGTCCGCTTTAACCCCCACACATACATGATCTGCTCCTCCGGTGTAGAGAAGATAATCAAGGTGAGGCGCCGTCCTTCCCCTTCTGTCATTTTCGAGAAATGATGACAAGTCATAGCCTCATAATTAAACATATGAAAGTTCTATCAAAATTCTCAGTTATTTTGCCATTATAAAACTCTGAAAAAATATTAAATAGTATTATTTAATATATATAAAATAATATATAAAAATTTAATATATATAAAAATAATATATATAAAAATTTAATATATATAAAAATAATATTAAATAATGTTAAATAATATTAAAAGGTGTGGATTTAAGGCCATTTTTAAAAAGAATCTCTAGACTTTGAAACAGAAGGTATCATCTAGCTACTGTTTTGTGTGTTGTTGCATTTCCAGGGGCCTTTGATCTGGAATCTAAGTGAATTTTGCTTTCCAGGCCTCATCTGAAGATTAGGAAGCCATGAGTCTCCTCAGTACCTCAGTATGCACTTGCACTGATCACTGTCCTAACTTGGCACAGATCTAAGTCACAGCCAGAACTATAACTCAGTTGTCTCTGGACATACCAAACCCCACTGAGTATGGTTGATTGAGGCTAAAACACTTGCATCAATTGTACATCAGCTGAATGAATTTAACCTTGTTAAGGAGTATTTTTATGATTTATCGCTGGGAGACCCACCTGGTCTGTGGGCATAGAAGGATCGCCCACTGCCCATCACTCACAAGACTGGTAGCATTTTTCCACATATGAGAAAATGAGGGTTCCTGATCCATTCTTGGAATCCTGTGAACAGGTTACTTTTAATAGACTAAATGATATTAGTGCAGAAAGTTAAAGCTCCTCATTTCCCCCCCTTAAAATGACAAGACTTCAGGGGAAAAGTGAAAATTGGCCTGTGATAATTTAGTAGTCTTCATTTTCTTGTGTTCCTAAAAATACAACCCTGAGTTAAATGAAATTGGTTTTTGAGTCAGGGGCTGCTAAGTATGGGTCAGTGTTTTTAACTGTCCTTGTTTCAACATACTTTATTTAGGTCTTTGTTGGTCCTGTGGATCAAGGCTGACTTTCACGATTACAATACATTTTCCCTTAGGGCCTATAACAGTACTTCTGGGTAGTTTTTCTTATTATAGATCAACAGATTTAAATTATAAATTAACATTCTGGGGCTATTACACAGCTAATTAGAGGTGAGGCTAGGATTGATCCTGTCCATTGGTCTTCCCAGTACACTGTCACATTCCCCATGCTAGTGGGAAGGCAGCAGGCAGCCTGACGCCACTGCTGGATTTGACCAGCTCAGTGAGTCTTTCCTTGGGCAATCTTGAATTGGCTTGTCTTTTCATTGCTTTCCTTCTTCTTTGGCCTATGACTAATGGCTTGGCATAACAGCATGCTGTCTCTCTAAGCCCACTGACATCATTCTCTTTCTCAGCAAACTCTGCTTGGGCATCTCCTTTAGGAGAGATTCCTGTTTGGCTGAGTACCCTGGGATGCTTCTGTGATAAGTCTCCCCAATTACTGTTTAGTCAGTTGGAGTCCTTACCCTGAAGGTCATAGATTGGACACTAACCAGGTTTTCAGAGGAGAAAGAGAAGAAAATGTTTTCTTAGTGAGGTTGTCCAGACTGGACTACGGCACTCCCTTGCATCCGGGTTCCAGTAGTCTGATCCCTGCCCCACCTGGAGGCACATTCAGCCATTTTGAAAACTTAAATCAATACAGTTGGTACCTTGAGCAGTTCTTTGAGTCTGTGTTCTATATGTCAAGTGAGAATGCTAACAGTGACTTGCTGCCCATAATAGCTTGTTAATAACCTGTGTCTATTAATATCTGTTTGCTATTTCTCAGAGGATTAATAACTCAGAGTATTACTGTTTTTAGTCCACCCTGAGATCTGCTTTTCTCTTCACCTCTCTCTCTACTCCATCTTCTCCCTATCTTATGTTTTCTGCCGCCTTTCTGATCCAGAGAAGAATAATCCCTGCTGTGGGACAGGTTTCTTCTCGCCCATAACAGGTCTCCCAGTCCTTTAAGTGCCCACAGTTGGGAAGAGTGGGTTTATTTAGTAGTAAAACATAAGGCGAGGGTGACGATGACGCACATGCCGAAGTTTTTTTCTCAAAGACCAGTTTTTCTTTATTTGTGATATACCTACAATGTCCTCAGCCCTGTAGAGAACTCAAAGGTAAAGATAACACAGAAATTGATGACCCAGTATGACAGACAAGAAATAAAGACAGTGACAAATGCAACACCCATATTCAGAAGCAAATTGCAAACAGGGATGGTGAGAGGGGGTCGTTTCCTGGGGTATCTTCAGATTTTGAAGAAGGAAGACTACAAAAGGGAGGAGAGGAGTAATGCAGAAAGGACACACCAAGGAGAGGGGATGGTGATATTCATTACGCTGATCAGTGACCGTGTACTGATCACCTCTGTGTGGTGGGCTCTGTGCTTATACAGATGCTCAGAAGCAGGCAAGTATAAAACCTATTGAGAAAATGACATTTGACCAAAGTGAAGAGCACAAGAAGGGAGAGCAGGATAGAAGTCTGGGGAGGCAGGACAGAGATGGGCCCAGAGGGCCTTGGACACTAGAACGGAAAGTGTGGGGACTGTGGTAGCAACTTAGAGCCTCATCTGGGCAGTGTTTCTCGATGGACACATTTCTAAATTTAGCATAATAGTGAAAGAGGAAAAAGGGCTGAGAGCTGCTGCTGGGTTGAGCTGTCAGGATCACCTGTGACTGGGTCAGAACCACTATGACTCCTTTCCCTTTTTTTTTTTTTTTTTTTAATTTGTTTTTTTAAACTTGCATATATATATATGTGTGTATTTATATTGCATTACTGCATTTTGTGTACCCTGGGGCTTTTCCACTTGATAACACCTGTTAACCATCCTGATCTTTCCTTTCCATTTTGATCATGTTCGAATAAGATCTGAGCTGCATCTGTTTCCTTAGCAGCCTTGAGCTGAACTTGTTACTGGACTTAGAGATAAAACTTCCTGGCCTCCTCTTTTCCTAAGAGGCCAGTCTAGCCATGTCTAAAGAGCAACAAGAAGCTATGTTTTGTTGCTTCACTTGAGTTGCTGACTGTCAGTGTAGAGAAATAAACAATTTCACAAATGTTTAGAGTTGGTGTCTCAAGGACAGAGGGTCAACTTAATAGAGGGATGGTCAGTACTTCTGGCATTCACAAGTCTGAAGATAGGTTACAGTATTCTAGTTGAGGTGTATAGCTGCCAAATGAAAGAGAAAGTACCACATTTATTGGTGCATTAATATAGGTTATGCCCTGTCTTCATTCTCATTCTATAGATGAGAAAAGAGCTTTCAAGGGTAAAGTCATAGGCCCAGGGCCATTAAAGGGGTGGAACCGGGCTGCTGCCTGTTCTGTTCTACCTGCTCTCAGAGCTCTGCACTATGATCCCTTGAGGACAGAAGGTAGGCAAACTGTCATGGGGATTTAGTTTTGTGTGTTGTGTGTGTGTTTTTTTTAATGAGGACTGGATGAAACCCATCTAATTCACTGTTTAAATGAGGGAACTCAGCTTCACCCAGGGTCACCAGCTAATTAGGGGCAGAGTGGGAACCCACACTTGAGTCTCCTGCTTCTTGATCCAGCCTTTTGTTCCATTACTTTAAGCTTCAGGAATGAAAGTATACCTCGGCTTAATACATTCCAGAACTCAAATAAAAGTTGATTTTCAGTGTTATAATTTTCATTCCTGAAGTGAAAACTTAGTGGGGGGATGGGTGGTAGTTGGTTTGAACCTAGAAACTAATTTGCCAGATAGTCAGATAGTTGGGCCAGCCTCTTGCCATTAGTGTTTAACAAAGTTTTAGTTTTCGTGAAATACATATAGATTTATCTTCCTGTTAAATAGCATAACATGATTAGTGGCATTTTGTCATTGTTTAAACTGGGGAAGTGACAGATTTGGCCCAGAATGTGGAATAAGACCAAAAAACATCCTAAGGACTTTGCCTTTTGGACCTCTCAACTTCCTCTGTAAGCCACAGAACTTATTCCCTCAGCCATCTGTTCACGGAGATAGTCATTTATAGCCAGAACCCATTTTTGGAAGCCTTGTCTAGATGCTTCCCAAACATTGAGTCTCACTAAGAATTTGAGAATCTCTTTAGACAAACCCTTCATTTACTGCTATTTATTTTGTTCTAGCTGTATTGTGGTGATTTTAAAAGTCAGCTGCCCCCAGTCCCCAACACACACTTAACCTTACTTACTAATTCATGAGTGCTTGTTAAAAATGTAGAGTCCTAGGGGGAGGAGACCCAGTGGAATTACATGGAGGATTTGCTTTGGTGGTAGGCAAATGTAATACATATCTGAAGGGGTGTGAACTTATGCCCCTAAATTGTATAGAGTGTTGTAAACTCGTAAGACTAATGCAATTTTTTATTTTTTTATTTTTTTTGAGCATAAAGTACTTAATAGTACTTTCTTTTTTTTTT
>PVHY01015216.1:0-36361 GCA_004024945.1 Uropsilus gracilis
GGGGTAGGACCGAGTCTCAGAGTCTGAGAGTGGGGGGCAGACCCGCGCTTAGAGTTCTGGGGGCACTTAGAGTCTGTCCTGAGAGATCTTAGTGAGCCGAGCTGTGATTAGGGGGGCATCCTACGATGCTCTGGGGGAGGAATTGCGCCCCCCTCTTCCAGCAGGCCTGATGGGGGAGGGGCCGCGGCAGCGGAAAATGCCTCTTCTATCCAGGCCCGGCCCCGCAGGCCACCCAAGCGAAGGCTGGGCCCCAATCTTTAGTGCTGGGGCAGGACTCGGCAACAAGACGTCCCTGAGAGCCCCTGGGAAGCGGGTGGCGTCGGATCGCGCACCCCTAGTCTCAGGCGCACCCGTAAGCCGGGCATCTCGTCCTCAAGCCCGTCGACCTTGCGGCAAGCGGGGAGGGGAGAAGAAGGGGCGCGCCCGGAGGCCCCGCGGGCCCGCCGCCACGTCCCTTTGTTTCTCGGAGCTTCTTCGCGGGCCGTAGCCTAGCGCGGGCGCCTCTGGCTACGAGGAGGGGGAGGGGAGAAAAGGGTGGAGGGGTAACGGAAAGAGGGGGGGGCTTCCCCATTCCTGGCCACCCTCCCCCCAGGAGATTGGGTAAGGGGTTGAAATAGTCCCTTAGGCCTGGTCCAACTGCCCCACCCCGTAAGGGCTCTGGGCCGCGGGGTGACCTTGAGCTCTCTCGCCGGCGCCACTCGCCCCGCGCCCGGTGCTTTCAGCAGCTACCGAGCTGGTCAGCTCCCGAGCGCGCTGCCACACCCGACCACGCCCTAAGTAACCACGCCCCCGCCCCGCCCATCTAGGCCCCGCCCCTAGGGCCCCAGGGACCCGGCCTAGCCCGAACCCTCGGATTTCCACTCGACAGACCGGGCGTATCCCGGAGGCGGGGCTGACCAGTTCCAACTCCACCCCCGCCCCCGCAGCTACTCAGCTCCCTGCGCCGCTGAGCGTCCTTTGTCTGGTCCTGGTGCCCAGGACTCCTTTTTCCGCCCTTCGCCTCTCTTGGGTCTCTATACGTGTTTCTTGTACGCCATGCCGTTCCCTGGGCCTCTTTTACGAGTCGTGTCGAGCTCAGTAGGTGGGGGCATGCTCGTTACTCCTTGCATGGCTGGGCCTCTTCCCTCCGGGAACCTGGGAACCACCAAACTGGCTCAGGAGAAATTAGACCCAGGTGGCCACTGCTCCCCGCTGTGTGACTTCAGACTGTGTCCTGACTCTGGGTCTCATAATGCTCATCCAGGTCCAGGAACAGTAATGTGGTTCCTGAGGACCTTCAGAATTCTGTCAACAGTCCAGCTGCCCTTCCCTTCATTTGTACCCTCATCTGAAGAGGGAAACTGATGCACAAAGGGGGGAGGGTCTGGTCAGAGGTCACACAAGGGCTTTGAAGAGATTGGAGATGTGATTGCCCCGATGAAGGGCACTCAGGCCCAGCCACCCAGACTGACTGGGAGGAGTAACAGCATATATTAAGACAGTGGAGGGCCCTGTATGGAGAGAGGACTCAGAAGTAGGAGCCTTGATTAGTACCACGTGGTGCTCAGTATCCTATTGTCACCTGTGTTCCATCATCTATCACCATGATTGGTACCAGGGAACACGGCTGGGGGCCCATGGATCAGACACACAGCCAGTGACCCTCAGGGTGTTCCCCACCAAATCCATTTACCGGCTGGTATGTGCAGTGGTGCAAAGGAATTAGAAATAAGGGACACAGACGGACAGGAGTTCAGAAAGGGATAAGCAGAAGGGAGAGGGAAAGTCAGGAGTAGACAGAAAGATCCAAAGTAAAAGCTGGAGAGAACAAGGGAAGGTTCTTTTGCTTCTAATTTGCCTCTGACTTTAGATCTTTGTTCTGCTTTCTAATTTCACCCTTCATCCCTGATCTGAGACAACTCTTGAAGTTCTCTGATTGCCCCCATGTCATCCCAGGCCACACATGTGCTACAGCCTAGGGCAGGCAGGGCACTTGTGGCCTCCACCAATCTGATCCCCATTATGAGCTCAACCAGCTCAGCATCAGGGGAAATGCGACACTGATCCTGCTAAGCTCTGGCACAGATGGGAGGAAGATGGGCTGGTCGTGAGATTAGTAGACTGGGCTTCACCATCCTGGATGGGAACCCTGCAGTCACCTCTTAACCTCATCCAAGTTGAGGGCAGTGTGGTGGTAGGAGGTGGGTGGAGGGAGGGATGGGTTGATCACCCTGTATGCCCTGGATCAAACCTTGATTACATCACCACCACCTCCCCTGTAACTCTGGGAAAGTCACAGGTCCCTCTGATCCTCAGTCTCTCCATCTGATAGACAGAGCTCCAGCTCTCAGGGTAGTTGCACGAAGTCAGTGCCTAGTATGTAATAGGGATTCCAAAACTGGAATCTGTGTATTTTAAAACAGTGGCATGTTTCAGGCTCCAGTAGCAGGCATTATCAATCACAGAAGTCTAATTCTTTTCACTCCACCCAGACAGGAATTGGTAATTCATCTACATACATGGGGACCTCTTTAATGGAAGAACAGGGGCCCGGAGAGGCAACTTGGGTGTCAGAGGACACACAGCAAGGAGGGTGGAGCCAACATCTGGTACATGGTAGCATCCAGTAAATATTTGTGGAGTTGATGGAGTACACTTGCTGACACAGTGGGTTATAAGGTAGCAGTGTTGCGGGCATGGCATCGAGTAGGTGCTCAGGTTTGCTTTGCTGTGACTATTTTTATTATTATTGGCTTTTGCATTAAGAGAGTAAGCTCTGGAATCCAAACCCTGGATCTGAATTCTTGGTCCATCATTTGCATGCTGTCCAGCCTTGCAACCTCTATCATTTATACCTGTTTTTCTCAATTCAGTGTTGGGAGAATTGCTAAAAACTTTCTCATAAAGAATTTCACTCAGTGCAAAGTAGGCCCTTAGTACATGACTATGTTATTAGTGAAGTATTAACATTATGAGACCAGTTTCTGATCTGTGGACTGTGCCTTCTTCATCACATTTGTCCATGACAGACATTACTAACCAACCCAATGCATGTTCCTGCTCAGCCTAGATTTGGTTTCAGAATAACCCTTCAGGCAGCTACTCTGAAAGAGTTGGAGATGTAAGAGAGTTGATCCTCAGTGCCCATGTTTTAACAAAATGAATGGAAAGGAAGCAGAGACCCAGAGATCTAAGATCATCCCCAAGAACCACAACTATAAGGCAGCAGAGCTCCTCCTAACACATCATTAAAAACAGTTCTGAAGTCAAACACATCTACAATTGAAATCAAGTTCTTCTTTTATGTCACTCAGTGAGCTCAGTCCCTCACTTGTAAAATGGAGATTTTTGTTGCTATCTTTCAGGACTGTTGGAAGAAATCAGTGAAATGCCTTCAAGTGTTTCCCCCTGTGCCTGACACACAGTAGATCTTAAATGGCGAACTTTTTTTTACTAATAGCAGTGTTCTGAGGCAGACAAATCTATTACCATTTCCCATGATTGTGTACCTATGGCAGAGATGACTGATTGATCCCAGAATGCTTTCCACTTGCACCCAGATGTAGCTTTATGCCAGTAATTTGGAGTTTATAGCAAAGTGGAGCACAACCCCAGAAAGATTAGGGAACATACCTGGAAACACATGTGAGAAACACTAGAATTGCTACTAGTCTTGTCAGTGGAAGTTGGAAATGCAGACTCTAGATCAGAAGAGCTCACACCTTAACAGACTACATGATCTTTGATAATTTTTTTTAAACATCTCTGAATCTGTTTCCTCATCTACTGAGTTGGTCAACTTAGACTGCTATAACAAAATACCATAAAGTGGTGGCTTAAACAAGAGACATCTCACAGTTCTGGAGGTGGATAACTACAAGATCAAGGTGTTGGCTGATTTAGTTCCTGGAAGGCACATTTCCTGTTTCATAAGCAGCCATCTCTTTGCTGTGTCCTAATGTGACAGAAAGAGAAATCATCTGTCTCCTGCCCTTTCTTATAAAAGCATAAATCCCATTTATGAAAACTCCATCCTTGTGAAGTAATTATCTTTCAAAAGCCTCATGTATCATTACCTTGGGGGTGGGTTTCATATATGAATTGAGATGGAGTGAATACAAGCATTTGGTCCATAGCATTTTTTACATTTTTTGCTAGCCTTTCAGGATTCTTGTGGATCTTTTCAAGGTCATTGTGACTAAGAAAAGAAAATTCCCTGTCAAAAACTTTACATTGTGTCTGATACTAGTACTACCCAATATTTGGGGAAATGATAGTGTTAGATTTCTGGGTCACATGATGTATACATGCTTATTCTGAATTTTTTTTTTTTTTTTTGAGACTGGGTCTTGCTATTTTTGTCCGTGGAACTGCAGGCTCATGTTGCCCAGGGTTCCATGGACTCAAGCCATCCCCAGCCTTAGCTTCCCAGGTAGCTGGGATTACAGGCACTCGCCACCACACCCAGCTATTTTTTTGGAAATAGGTCTCACTATGTTGCCCCAAGCTGGACTCGAACTGTGATCCCTGGTCCCTGCCGCAGCTTCTTAGGCTGCCACTTACAGGCATGCGCCACCATGCCTGGCGTTACTCTGAAATTCTGTGGCCACAATAGACAGACGTTGTTAATCAATCACAGTATTGAAACTGGATGTGATTGCAAACCCTTCTTAATCCATCCCTGTAGGAAGACCCTACCAATCAATTTGAATTTTCAGGTGAGGCAACCTATTTGCCAACCATGCCATAGAAGAAACCCTAAGGTAATGCAGGCTACTTTACCTTCCCATGACCAATACAGACAGTACCAATCAATGCCAGTATTGTTTCCTACTGAGTCCAGACATGGCTTTAAAATTCTCTATGTGACCCTTAAGATAGCCATTGCTAATTGTTTTTGAGTTTTCAATAAAGCAAACCAGTTACCTAAGATGATAAGGGGCCTATGGAAGAACACACAGCAAGCACTTGTCAGAATGGTAGTGGCTTAGTTGACTATTGCAGTCAGAAAATTTTAAAGTCATGTTCAAAACTAAGCAAGTTGGCATTTTATTTATGGTATCACTACTGATATGCTGTGTGACTTAAGCATGTTCCCTTAATATCTGTGAGTCTCACATTCCTAAGTTGTAATGATAAATAATTTCTACATTTTAGAGCCTTTGTATGAATTAAATTTTATAAAGCATACCCTCCTGAACATTGAGGTTAAACACCCTAAACAACTATCAAATAACATCAAATCAAATCAAGCAATGTGTATAAGTAAAAGTACTACATGACCATGTTTAATTTACCTTAAGAGGGTTAACTTCATATTGGAAAGTCAATTAATGTAATCGATGCCACTAAATTTATTAAATTATAATTCATGATATTAAAACAAAAGAGATTTGAATAGAAGTAAAAAAAAAATTAAACTTCAACATCCATTCTTTAAAAAGTATTTCTCTTGTCCTCATAGTGAGAATAAAATTAAACATACCTCACCTGATAAACACCATCTGTAAAAGCTTGTAGTAAAGATCATATTTAGCTGTGAAATGCTTAAAGAATTTCCTTTAATGACAGGACTAAAGAAGCCACTACTCTCATAGTTCCAAGACAATAAAATAAATAAAAGTTATAAATGGGAGATAAAGAAATAAAATTGTTACTCTTTTTCAGAGATATTATATCATACATAAAGGACCCCAGATAACTCAATGGACAAACTGGTGGTGAGGGCAGGGAGGATAAATGCCTGCCTAGTGGGAAAATTTTGCATGAAGCAAAAGAAATATGAACATATTTGGTATAGGAATTACCTGTGGTGGGAGGAGGGAAGAACATGGCCAGGGAGAGATTTATGAGGGCTTCAAAGCTAATAAAAATGTGTATCTTCTGAAGACAAAATTACTTGTTTTATTTTTCTGAAAATGTATGGATTGGTGGTAGACAGGAAAACTTGGAAACAGACAATACATAGTATTTTTATATGGAATTTTTCACAGTAAAATCTAATATAAAGTGCTTTGCTCAGTGCTCAATGAGTGCAAAGGTTTATTAAAATAAGAAGGGGAGGTTTTCACCTCTTCGTGTTCAAGCCCATTTCAAACATGATTGATCTATCACCATTAAGACCCCCTCCCTCCCCCAGGTCCCTGGTATAGGGGCTGGGCCATCAGCGGGTGTGGCCTGTTGTCTCCAGCAGATACTCGGGGCCATGGAGTCTCAGGTGGCGGGGGGCCCGGCCGGCCCGGCCCTGCCCAACGGGCCACTCCTTGGCACAAACGGAGCCACTGATGACAGCAAAACCAACCTCATCGTCAATTACCTGCCCCAGAATATGACCCAGGATGAATTTAAGAGTCTGTTCGGCAGCATTGGCGACATCGAGTCCTGCAAGTTGGTTCGGGACAAGATCACAGGTGTGACTGCTGGCAGGTGGGGCTGGGGAAAGGGACAGAGGTGGTAGTCTCAGAAGTGTAGGTGTGAAAGAGGTGGATGTGACTCCAGAGAGAAGGTCATGGGCCAGGTGGATCATGCGCCTAAGGGATCTGAGGTTTGATGGGGAAGCAGGTGTGTTCTTGCATAGCATTATCTCTGGGGTGATGGGGTCACCTGGGACTCTGGGGGAACACAAAGGGTGGGGTCTTGGTTCTCAGATCTTTTAAGAGGGTGGGTTATCAAGCTCTCAGGCCTGGGTGGACACTGGGAGGTGCTGGGAGGTCATCATCCCGGTCATGCCCATAGGACAGAGCCTTGGCTATGGGTTTGTGAACTACTCTGACCCCAATGATGCAGACAAAGCCATCAACACGCTCAACGGCCTCAAGCTACAGACGAAGACCATCAAGGTGAGTGTCTTTCCCATGTTATTGCCCATCCCCCACTGTTCCCATCTTCCCTTTATTCGCTGCCCACTTGGATCACTCCCTTCATTGTCAACCAAACCCGAACAGCCAGCCACCTACCCACCTTGCACACCATTTTCATACTCTTAGGAGTTCAAATCTCTCACAAAGTCTTTCTAATGGCCTCTGGGGCATGGGCTCAGCCTTCCTGAACCTCAGTTTCCTCATTTGTTAATGGGGAGACTTATCAGCCCCAAATGTTCTGGCAGTCCAGGCAATCAGCTAGGCCCTGGAGACCCCCCTCCACCCTGCAGTAGAAGTCATCAGGACCCTGGGAGCAACCCCCCTGCTTTTATCATGGAAATGAAGGGGTGGGGCCCATCTGCCATCTGGAGCCTAATTAGGGTCTGGGAGGGCAGGATTAGGAGCAGCCCCTCCTCCACTTTTGTGCACTGCCCCTCCTCAACTACCTCCCTTCTCAGCAGCTGCAGCTGGGACCCTGCATGCCTAAGTTCCCTGAGGGTATTGTCATGGAAACCCCCCCATCTAGGTTTGCCTAGAGGTGTCTGGGCTCCACCCAGCAAATCTGCTCCTGAACCCCAGGGGTGGGGGTGGGGGTGCCCATCTGGCCTCCAGTTAGCCATGGGAACAGAGGTGCTGGAATCTCTTCCTCTTTCTGATTGGGATTGGGGGGCATCAACTTACTCATGACCTGATAGGTACCTCCATGGTCAGTTAGACCAAGCTCCCAGATGTGAGGGTGGACCATAGCAAAGAATAAGATGCAGAGGGCCACTGCTTGTGACTCGGTGAATGTGTGTATGTGTGAGAGAGAGAGAGAGAGAGAGAGGCCCTGGGCTGTGATTCAGTGAGTCAAGGTGTTGGGGGATACCTTAGTTTTGTGAGTAACTGTCATAAATGAACATGGCTATTAAGGACTTTGGGTGCGTTGCTGTGTGAGACGTACTGACAGGTACTCTGTGACACAACACCACTGATTGGTGCCCTGGTGGGGATGAGTGGGTGTCTGGCTGTGACAGGATATTTGTATGTGATGGTGAAGTTGTGCAGGTGTATCTAGCTGTGTCCTGTTCAAGTGTGTGACACTGGACTTGTGCAGCAGTGTGACAGGTATATGATCCTGTAATGCTTACTATAGCCAAGATCCCCAGTGTCACAATGAATGTGGTGGTGATTTTGTATCACCCTCCAATGGGTGTGTTTAATGCTGGGGTGACTGTTGTATGGTAGGTCCCAAATGAGTGCTGTGAGATTCTGCTCCAGATAGTTCCAGCCATTGCCTATATGCTAGGCTCCCATCCTGGTACTGAGTAGGGGGGAGAGGGAGAAGGTGAGAGGAACCCAAACCCAGTTGAGTCTGGGTCACCCACATCATGGAAGAATGACAAAGGTCACTGGAGACTCTTTCTGTACCTCAGGTGGTCTCCAACTCCAAACTACCCAGCTGGGGACTCGGGTGGGCATCAGAATCCCCCAACCCCCAATTCCTATTCATCAACAAGTCCTCACCACTCAATACTCACAGCCCTGTGAGTATAAGTGAAAACCGTCAAATACGGGGCCATGGCTTTGATGTAATGTATTACAGAAATAGCAGCAGCTGGTGTGTTTGTCCTTTTTTCCCCCAGAGGCTTCCAGTTGTGCACAATTGCACTAATTAGATTAATTATTAGAAATGTGCACCCTCACCCTATCCACAGCCCACATTATTCGTTTTGTTATTTTCTTAGTTATTGCCAATGGAAAAAATATGCTCTCAGAACTCACCACTTCAATGGCCCTTGACACTCTCTCTACCCAGAGGTTAGTTCAGAAGAAATTGAAATAGATAGTGGCAGAAATAAGGATAAGAGAAGCTCATGACCCTCCTGAAACCTTCAGCTATCGGTCACCCTGTTAGCATTTGGGGGGTGGGCCCTCCAGACCATGTTTCTAGGACCTTGATGAACACACAATGAAATGGGGGTCATACGACACCCGCTGCTCTATAAATGGACTTTTCTTTCCCCCACTTTACAATGCTCACCACTGTTTCAGAGAAATAAATACACACGTCCAGCATTTTTTAAACAGCTGCAGAGAGTTTCATTGTTGTAGTGGACTATGATTAACGACATGAATTCAGTGATGGTGCTAAAAAATGTGTCTAATTCACAATGGAGAGAGGGCTTTGAGTGGAAGTAACGGGGGTAAGAGTGGATGAGGAAGAGAAGGGAGGACATTTAAACCAAGACCTGGAGGAGAAAGCAAAGGAAGAGACTTCCATACAGAGGGAACAGTTGGTGCAAAGGCCCTAAGGCTGGGCTATGTCTGGTGTGTTTGGGAACTGTGAAGGATGCTGATGTGTCTGGAATAGAGCAGCCATATTGGGGGGGGGAGTGGGTAGGGATGAAGTCAGAGGGATGATGGAATAGGTCCTGCAGGGCCTTGTGGACAAGGAAAGAACTTTTACTCTGAAGAAAGTGGGAGCCACAGAAGGTTGAGTAGAGGAGAGAAAGACCCAGCTCAGATACTCCCAAGTGCCCTTCAGGTGATACAATGGAAAGAGACTGTGGGGGTGGAGCATGGCAACAGGACCCAGAGTAATAGCTGCAGGACCTATCAGGATCTGGGTGAGCAGCGTTGATTGCTTAGTCAGAGTGAGTTTGTGGAAGTGTGGAGAAATATGAAGACTGGATAATGAAGTTGAAGCCCTCAAGACTGATGGAGGGTTGCATGTGGGCATGAAGGCGAGGTAGCGAGTTAGTTCAGGGCCGGGACCTCATGACACAGGACAGTTTCTGTTGGTGAGCCAGGGGCAGCTAGGAGCAAGATGTGACTTTGCTGAGTGAAACCCCCTCATCAGGTGCCCAGAAACACATGTCACCCAGATATGCAGCTTGAGGGTTAGGTCAAAGCTGGAAATGGACATTCGGATGTTACCAAGCTTGAGCTGGTGATTCAATGCCGGAGTCACGTTCCGGGACCCAGAGTTGGGAGTAAAAAGAGATCAGCATCCCGGGCTCATGCTCATGTTCCAAAGGAGCTTCAACTTGGATGGGATGTCCAGCTGGTGACTCACGCAGTATAACTCCAGGGGTGTGGCGTCTTTGAGTTTCTCTGAAGACAGCCCCTCCCCTGCTCTGTGCAGGCAAAGTCAAGGCAAAGGCATTATTTGTTTGGGTCACAGACCTATCCCCTCCCCCAACCCTGGTTGATCCTAGAATGACTACTCAAGCGCTAATAAGGGACCAGACAAGCTATTGCTGCAGCTCACTGGTGCCTTGGGTGTTGCCTCAAACTCCCCATATGTGAAATGGGTCTTACCCTCACCCCGTCTACCTGATCCCCTCCTCCAGGTTTCCTACGCCAGACCCAGTTCTGCATCCATCCGGGATGCTAACCTATATGTCAGTGGGCTTCCCAAGACCATGAGCCAGAAAGAAATGGAGCAGCTCTTCTCCCAGTATGGTCGCATCATCACTTCTCGCATCCTGGTGGACCAGGTCACAGGTCAGGCTGCACCTAGCAGGGACCCTGGGCAGAGGCACTGAGGTGGGACCAAAATGGAGGAACTGGGAATAGAGGGGCAAGAATCTGGTCAGGATGAGGGCCACGTGGTGGGGGGGGCAGGCTCCCCATTGCACTCTCATTCCCTTGCAGGTGTCTCGAGGGGTGTAGGATTCATTCGTTTTGACAAGAGGATTGAGGCTGAAGAGGCCATCAAAGGACTGAATGGGCAGAAGCCACTGGGTGCAGCTGAGCCCATCACAGTCAAGTTTGCCAACAACCCAAGTCAGAAAACGGGACAGGCCCTGCTCACTCATCTCTACCAGTCATCCGCCCGGCGCTATGCTGGCCCCCTGCACCATCAAACACAACGCTTCCGGTGAGACCTTGCTGCCCACCCCCTGACACACAGCCCAGACCCCCAGGCCAGGTGACAGAGGCTTACAGCTGCCCTCCCAGAACCCGCTCCTCCAGGGCAAAGGAACATGGGAACAGTTCCTGCTGAAGGCAGCCAAAAGGAAATTAGAGTCTACTAGGTGCTGAGGTTACATCTTATATACACCAGGTGCTTTATGTGTGCAGGGCATTGCAAATGGCATTACTGGTGTTGAAGTTTTTCAAGTCACCTGTTCTGGAGCCAGCTCTGGCTGTCTCCTCATTCAGGCATGTGATTCTATGCGCTTGTTTTCCTCATCCACCTTTCATGAGTGTCTCCTGCATGTTAGGTACACTTATCCACTCTGCATGGCAGCCCAGTGACGGCAGAGTTTGCCTGGTCCACCTTTTACAGAAAGGTGTTATCATTTGCATAGCATAATACAGCAAAGAAGAAACCCGAACCCCAAGCCTTTTGAGGCCCCTGGGGGGCAATGATGGGTGACACCCCTCAGCAATCAATGGGTTATGGTTGTCACTTCCATTTTTGTTAGGAATTACCCTTCCCCAGAAAGCTGGGCCTGTGGGCCCAAACTCTGCAGGGTCAGAGGAAGTGAGTGGGCTTCAGTCAGCTACCAGGGACAGGACACAAGGACACTGGTGCAGGCCTGGCAAGAGGCGGTGCCTGAGTGACTGAGGTTCCGTGCCAGGCTGTGTCCAGCTGGGTGGGGAGCAGGCGGGTGGGGGCAGGGCTGGTACTACTGCCTGCTGGGTGGGGGCGGGGAGGGCTGGCTGACTGGCCAGTGGCACGCCACAGGCATGTCCCAAAGCCACTGGTGACCACTGCTTCTGCCTCCACAGGCTGGACAATTTGCTCAACATGGCCTACGGAGTCAAGAGGTAACAGTGCCCCCGCCCTGCTGTCCCCAGCCTCTGCTGTCCCTCCTTGGACCCTTGCCCTGATGGACTCCATCCTTCCCCTACCCCCACCTCACCCCTAGGACTGACAGCTGAATCTACCCTGTCTGAGAGTAGTGTGGCCATTAAGAGATTTGGGCCTGTCAAAGCTAATTATGCCTACAAAGAACTGCTATGGAATTTGAGTGCAGGGACTGGCTGTGGCCATCCCAGTGAAGGGCAGGCAATATTGCTTAGAACGCAGTTGTGCCTGGGTTCCCATGTTGAGTCTGAGTTCCACTGGTGATTTGTTAATTCTTTGCTGAGGGTCACAGAATGCCCTGTAGTCAGAGATGGACCTGGAGGTCCTGTGACCCTGCCCATATATCCTGGACCCCGTGCAGGTCCCATGTTTTTTGTTTTGGTTTTGGTTTTTTTTGAGACTAGGTCTCGCTATTTTTGCCCATGGAACTGCAGCCTCAACGTTGCCCGGGGTACCATGGACTCACACAATCCCCAGCCTCAGCTTCCCAGGTAGCTGGGATTACAGGCGCGCGCCACCACACCCAGCTATTTTTTTGGGACTAAGTCTCACTGTGTTGCCCCGAGCAGGATTCGAACCGCAATCCCTAGCCCCAGCTGCTTCATAGGCTGAAGCTTTACAGGCACGAGCCACGGTACCCAGCTCAAGGTCCCCATGTTTATTGTATTTATTACGTTGTATGCTGTTGAGCTCACCCTTCTGAGCACTTGACTTGGGGCTAAGGACTCAAGTGTGGTCCAACTAGACTTGTTTCTGGGTGGAAATGAAATATCAGGCATGGTGATTGGCAATTAGTGAGATATCAATTAAAGGTAGCTACTCTAATAATTAGTTACTGTTAATATGTCGGTCAAGTGAAGGAGACAGATCAGGCTCTAAAGGGGGCAGGATAGTGGTTGTGGGGAACCAGAGGGGACCCTGGAGCTGACTGAGGCAACAAAGCAAAGTTCCTGGCAGCGGCAGGGAAGAGGGACTAACGTGAGTCTCTTGAGTGGTCAAACCATCCCCCATCCCACCCCCTCAGGAAGGCAGAGAGCTGTGGGGAACGTGGGTTAGCCAATCCTGACATTTCATTCATTCCCTCAACAAACACCTCCCAAGTGCCTACTGTGTGCTAGGAGCTGTCTGGTTTGGGGCACTGCCAGGAACAAAATCTTTCAGGGAATATGGGAGCTGATAATAAATGCAGTCATCCCTCTTTACCCATGGTTTTGTTCTCAGTTGTTTCAGTCACCTGCACTTAACTGCAGTCAGAAAATATTACATACAATAAGATACTTTGAAAGAGACCGCAGTCATGTGGTCTCATGATACCTGTTTATCTTTAGCTTTTGTTGTTAACCTCTTGCCCTGTGTAGTTTATAAATTATAATTTATAAATTGAAGTTTTTCACAGGTGTGTATATTCAGGAGAACATGAAGGCATAGTCAGGCTCCGTGTTTCCCGTGGATCCATTCATCCACTGGGACTCTTGGAGCATCTCCCCTTCAGATAAGGGGGAGCTACGATATATGATTTGAATATGAAATGTCCAGAGAGGTCAGAGGAAAGTGGCAGTGGGTCAGACAAGGGCACCCTGAAAGGGATGATGGCTGTGCTGAGATTCGAGTAAAGGGAGAGCAGACTTACTCAGCTGTGTTCACACATCTCAGCTCCCAGAGCAGCCTCACCCACAGAACCTCCAGTCATGTGGAGGGGCGCAGTGGTCAGTGGGGCAAGGTGCAACCCCTCATTGTGAAGCGAGGGGCCAGGTGGGCCAGGAGCAGAAACTAGGTGAGAAGATAAGCCAAGGTGTACGTGGCCATCATATAGGGAAAGCATCAGGGCCAAGGGGATCTGGGTTACAAAGAAGGGCCAAAAGTCATGGGATCAGGGTGTAGGTGGCAGCTCAGAGTAGAATCATGAGTGAGGGAAGGTCAGAGGTCAGAAAAGGCCACAGGTCAGGATGGAGATTTGGGAAGCTGCAGAAGTCAGAGTGGTGGGGATGAAGATGGGGTCGGAGACCAAGGTCATAGGGCTATGGCAGGGTCAGGGCAACTCAGGGGTTACACAATCCTAAACTAGGACACGGTTAGGGAAAGTGAAAGTCTCAGGGATCGCAGTATCAAAGTGGGGTCAGGGCCATGCCGGGGGTCAGGGCAGAGCCCGCGTGACCCCCAAAGTAGTCCCCTATCGCTCATCGCCAGGTTCTCGCCCATCGCCATCGACGGCATGAGCGGTCTAGCAGGCGTGGGCCTGTCGGGGGGCGCTGCAGGCGCTGGCTGGTGCATCTTCGTGTACAACCTGTCGCCAGAAGCAGATGAGAGCGTGCTGTGGCAGCTGTTCGGGCCCTTTGGGGCTGTCACCAACGTCAAGGTCATCCGTGATTTCACCACCAACAAATGCAAGGGCTTCGGCTTCGTCACCATGACCAACTACGACGAGGCAGCCATGGCCATCGCCAGTCTCAACGGCTACCGCCTGGGCGAGCGTGTGCTGCAGGTCTCCTTCAAGACCAGCAAACAGCACAAGGCCTGAGCTGCTGTCTGCCCTCCCCACCCTCCCTGGGCAGCAGAGAGAGAGAGAGAGAGAGAGAGAGAGACAGAGAGACAGAGACAGAGACAGACACGAGGGGCCCGAGAGAGACAGCGCAGGCAGACCATGGATGGCACGAGGGCTCGGAAGCCCTGCGGAAGCCACAGGGTGAGCACTTGGGGTGGGAGGGTGTGCAAGGAATTAGGGGTACCTGGGAGTCCCCTACCCCATCCTGCCCCCTACTCCAGGCCGGGCTGATCACTCTCTCGTCTTGGTTTTGTTCATGGTGATGGTTTTTGTTTCTTTTTTTGGCTAAAAAGAAAGCAGAGATGTGCCCCCCCACCCCATCCCCTCAACCACCCTCCATGAGATGGCTTGGGGGAGCACTGGGGGTGCCCTCCCAGGCCACCTTGCCCAGGCCTCCCAAACACCTAGGTTGCCTGAGGTGGGGCAACAGGTTTAAAAATCCCCAAAAAAGTGAGACTTGAGGAGGGGTGTGGGTATCCCCGACCCAGAACCCCTTGGTGGAAAGTGAGCAGGGGGAGGGGCTGGAAACAGAAACAAAATGAAAAAAAGGGGGGGTGGGAGGGGAAGAAAAACTCTATTTTTGTAAAAAGGGAAAAAAGACCTCGTGGAGAATTTTTACTGGGGATTCTTGAACTTGAAAAAAAAAAAAAGACAAAAAAAAAAAAAAGAAAATATTTTGGCAGGTTATGTTTACCAACTGGGGCAGGGATAGGGAGCAGGGCTTAGGGACTAGGGTTCCATGGGGCCACATAGAGAAACAGCCATGCGAAGCCACACGGGCACACACATACCACCCAGGGACACAGCAGCACATACAGGCACACACGGGAACCCCCAAATGTGTAGAAGCTGTTGGCCAAAATCAGACACATAGACAAACCTGTGGACAAACATAGGAGACAGAAATTTGGGGCCATGTTAATGTGGATGTGAGTGCACATAGCCACGGATTGAGATGGCCAAGAGTGAATGTGGACATGGATAAACCTGGACACAGGCATATGTGGACACACAGACATGTGAACACTTCTATATACAGGCATGGACATGTGAAAGTGGATATGGACTTGGGCACACAAATCTATACACCTGGTCATAGAGAAACAAGACACAACACCCAGGGACACACGAACATGCCCTTAACTTCCTGCAGGCCCAGGCGAGAGGTCACATCCTAGATCCTGGCCCAGACCACTTCCTCCAACTAGGTCACCCAGCCCCTCTTCCCAGCCTTTGGCCCTACTTGTCCCTGCCTGGGTTCTCTGCAGATCTATCTCCTGATTTATCAATGCCATCCTGCCGCCCATGAACACAGGCATGCATACACAGCATTCATGCATCCAGACACACAATACCTCGTTCCACTTTGGCATCACAGTGGGCTGGAGGCAGCCCCCAGCCCAAAGGACCCCTGTCCCTGGGCTGAGTCCCTGGCCCACAGAGCTGAGAGGGATGCCAGAAAAGGAACCTCCCCCCCCCCATCTCCAGGGACATTCTGTCAGGACCAGGGTGGACCATCCAGTCCTATATTCCTTTCCTGTCCACTTGTCCTCCCCTTACCCTGCCCCTTTCAGTTTGTTGGGTTTTTCCATCTTTCCAGATGAGTGAGGGCAGTGGCTGAGGCCCCATCCTGAGTCCAGCCTCAGCTTCTGTCTGGACTTTGCACCCCCCTTTGTACAAAGATTCCAACAGAAGCCAAAGGCCAGAGCCCTGAGGAGCCCTCGGTGTCCCCACCCCCAAAGGGGGCCCAGTCAGAACTGAGAATTGCGAACCCCGTTTTCAGCTTCAGTCGCCCTTCCTCCAGTGTCCCTGCGTTTGGTGTCTGGCCATGGCCCCATCTGGCTGCCCAGCTCTCTCTCCCCCCCGCCCCTCCTGGTGTTGTTATTAAACGTCTGTGGAGCTTCTGCTGCAAGGAACAAAAAGAAAAAAAATTTAAAAAGTGATAAAAAAAAAAGAAGAGAAAAAATGGAAAAAAGGAAGAAAAAAAAAAACACAGAAGAGATTTTAAAAAAAGGAAAAAAAAAAAAAAACAAAACAAACCAGACATAAACTGGCACCAGTTAACTTTCTTGTACTTTTTTGCTGAATTTAGCTTCTTGTAGTTTTAACTTATTGCTATGTTAACTATTTATTCTCCTTGTTGCCCTGTAAGGACATTTGTGTATATTTCTGTTACTTCATCCAGTTTGCAAGTTAAAGGAACCATGACGTTCTCTTTGTTTCTTTCAGTTTTGCTGAGATGTGGTTATGCCTAATTTATTTATAAAAGGGGAAGTGGAATTATTAAAGTAATAATTATTAATAACAGTAATGGTAGCGAGAGTGCGCTGCAAGGCGTCCCCGCCACCAGCGATGTCTGGGGTTTCAGTGGGATTATTTTTTGCTCGTCTTGAGAATTTTTTCAGTCCTATTTAGCTGGTGAAAACCCTAGCTTGTTCTTGATACACAAACCTATTTATTCGTGTGGTTTTTAAGTCCTCCTGACCTCCCAGCTCTCCTCCAGCAGGGCAGGCACCCCCAGTGGGTCCCCCCTCTCCCTCTGCTGTTTCCTGGGGCTTTTTCTCCCCTCTGTCCTCCGTGCTCGAGGACACGTGTGTACACGTGGGCTGCGTGCCGGAGGCATCTGTGAGCAATAAGGGCTGGGTTTGTCCCCCACCCTGGGGGAGGAGGGCCAGGCTCTGAAGAGGGGGCACCTCCCCAACACCCCCTAGAGGTCTAGGCCTAGGCCTCTCCCTCTCCCAAGTCAGGGAGGGGACTTTTTTTTTTTTCTTAAATCAACTCAGCCCACATAGGCCCCCTTCCCACAGGCCAGTTCCTCACCCCAGGAGAGGGGACCTGGGGTCTTCCTCATCCATAAGGGGCAGCGGCAGAGCTGAGCCTGTGGGGAGGGGGTTCAGACCCTCCAGACCTCCCTTTATTGTTATTTATTTGGAAGGTTTCGAATCATGACAGAGTCCATGTTGGAGGTGATAAAGAACTGTTAAAAAAAAAAATACAAAAAAAAAACCAAAAAAAACAAACAAACAAACAAAAAAAAAAAAACCCAAGCCCCAACAAGAACACTTTGCGTTGCGTTTAGACTATTTATTACCGGATTACAGGCCTGGCCGCGGTAACAGACTTTTACATGGAATTGTTTAATTATTTGTACTTTTCATGCCAGAAAATAAAAGTTCAGAATCTTACAGCCTCGTGGGTGTCTGTGAGCTGATGTGATGGTATTGCAGCATGTGGCTGTGGGCAGGCTGCCGGCCCTCGGTCACAGCCTCCGAACAGCATGCAGGAGACATGGGGGGGGGGGGCGGCACAGGAAGAAACCCTGCTGGCAGGGACCAGAGTCCTGTCTGTCCCTTGATGCTGGGCTGAGTGCTGGGCAGCACCACAGGTGCTGGTGAGGCTCCTGCTTATCCCTGGACTGATCTCACACCCAGGCAAAGCAAAGCAAAAACAGACGGGTGGGTGGGATGACATTTATTGTTTTGAGGTCACAGGTCAAGTCACATGTCCCCACAGCAAAGGAGGCAGATGTTCTGGAGGGGAGTCAGAAAAGCTCCATCTTTGGAAGCTGCTGGGCCTGGGCATGTTAGCTCTGCCCTGTGTGACTGTACAGCAGGGCACAGAGCCCTGACCCAGTTCCTGCCCCTCCATGTATAGGGAGAAGGCCCAGAGGAGCAGGCCTTGGTCCACAGGAGCAAGTGGCAGCACGCTGGGGGCTGGTTCCACACCTTGAGTTTCTGGAAGATGGAGACGAGGGGAGCTGGAGAGCAGTGGTGTTGGTTTCAGCCTCTTCCTCAGACCCTGCTCGCCACTGGTGGAGGCCCCACCTCCCTGCTTACCTGAGTGCCGGTCAGGGCTAAAGCTCATCATGGTCACCATCAGTGGGCAGCTCAGGAGGCGGCTCTGGGCAGGCGGCTGGTGTCATTAACTCCATGAGGTACTCACAACGACTGGGCTCTGTGGTGCTTGTCACTACTGTCTCCTTCCCACACAGCAGACGCACCTGGGGAGGGTGACAGGCAGGGGGTGAGGGGTACTAGGGCAGACCTGGGTGCCCCTCATACTACCCCCTGCTTGCCCACCCAACAGGTACTCACAGTGGTGGAACGGTTAGGGCCTTGCCAGCAGCCCGTGCCCTGTTCATACTTCATGGCGCTGAACTTGTCATGGTCAGGGCCAGCCCACGAGCCCCAGGTGCTGCAGGAGAGTGGAGCAATGAGGGAAGGCCTGCCGGGTGTACTGGGGACTAAGGGAAGGGAGTCTCAGTCTGAGTCCACTCACCCAAGGTTGGTGGGGGAACCACCCAGTTTAGGTTTCTGTGACACCAGCTTGAAGGGACAGAGGCGGTAGATGTACCTGTCATCAGAGAGGGCAGGTGGGTGGGGGACCCCAGTGTCCTTGATGACCCCATACATAGGGGAATTCAGGTTTCATACTCCATTGACTGCCCCTAAGCCCACATCCCTTGTTTCTTCTCTCCAACCCCTTTGACTCCCAAATCCACCCACTGGTCCCACCTGGGGCGGGTGAGGAAACATACTCATTCGTAGTGAGCTCATAGCACTGGCTATACAGGTAGGCGAACTCCCCGTTGGGGCCAAAGTCAAAGGAAATCTCCTGCTCCAGATTCCTGGAAGGGGAGGCCAAGAGATTAAGGCTGCCACTGCAGCAAATGGAGTGCAGAGGGCCACATGTGGGCTGGGTTCCAGCTCCCTGCCGCCTGGGGACCCTCCACCCAGGTACCACAACCCCGCCTCTGCAACCTTGCCAGTGGTTGCCTGGGTGACTCCCCATTACCACCTCCTCTGGGGAGTCCCACAGCAGGCAACTGTAGGGCAGGTGGAGACTTGGCCTTGTTGAAACAAGATAAGCACTCTGTACCTGATGGACTCCTCCATGTCTTTCAAGGACCGCTCAGCCTCTTCAAACTTGCTGCGGGCTTCTTGGGCAGCTGTGGGTAGGGGACGTGCGCAGGAAGAGATCAGAGGCAATCCCCAGCCAGGGAGAAGGGGGAGCAGATGCTATGGACACACCTGTGTGTCCCCCCCCAGGTCCCACGGGGAAGGCTAAGGACTGGGCCCATAAGGTCCTGTGAGCCTTCTTACTGAGTACACAGGACTGATCCCATCCTGCTGCCCAGACTCTCAGTTACCAAAGGAGCAAGACCAGGGCTCCTGGGATCCAGTCAACACCCGGCCAACCAGGGTGGCACAAACAAGCTGCAGTGAGGCAGTGAGGAGGCAGGGGCCCCTGGGGCTTGGTAAGGTGGCACTCATTTCTCCAGGTCCCAGAAGCCCCCATCAGGACTGACGCTCACCATCAATGAAGGCCTGTGTTTGCTCATCATAGGGTGGCATTTTGTCTTCTTCTGTGGGGCTGGCTGGCTGTGGTGGCACCAAGGGGGGCGGGGCCTCCTAGGGGCAGAGTCAAATCAGCAGATGACCTTTGCCCCCACTCTTCACCCTTTTCTCCCCCAAACACACACCTTGGATTGTTCCCCCTGCACCTGGGAGTCTTCTTCCTCTTCCTCCTCCTCCTCCTCTTCTGTCTCCTCCTCTTCCTCCTCCTCCTCTTCTGTGGATGGTAAGGGCACTGGGGGCTGCTCCTCCTTGGGCTTCATCAGGTGGGGATCAGAAGGCACTGGCACATCAGTGGGCAGCACCTGGTGGGCACATGGGGAACTCGAGGACTGCTCCCCATCCTTCCAGGCCCAGGTCCACACTCACATGACCCAAGGGGCAGCCTAGTGTCTCCACCCCTTCAGAGGGGCCTGGAGGAAGAGGATAGAGGTGGGGACAGACATCTGGGGCTGGGGGGGGGGTTTGGGTTGCCCAGCTGGCCAGGGTGGCCCTGACCCAAAACTGGAAGCAATTCCTCTGTGAAACAATGGTGGGGTGGGGTGGGGTGGGGAAGGCCCACCACACCACTAACCTCAGCCCGGTACTTGTTTCGGATGGCAGTCCAGACATGGTCATAGAAGGCAGTGGCATCCATCTGCATGTCCCCACCAAGGAGGGCCTGTATAGAAGTTGGGGTGTTATCAGGATTGGGGCATCCACCTGACCCTCATACCCCAGGGTCTCAAGGGGCAAAAACTTAGGCTGCAGGGCCAGCCATAAGTCAACGAGTGCCAGGCTGCCTAGCTGGGCCCTGATTGCCCATGAATGAGCTGGGAGAAGGCCGAAGCCAGAAGGGGGCAGCACAGGCCTGTGGGAAAAGTGGGGACAGGGGGGATGCAGAGACCAGAGACAGAGACAGAGACAGGGAAAGCAAATATACAGAGAAGCCCAGGCCCTTGGTGGATAGGCCAGGTTGAGGTGAGACAGGGAAAGATTGTGGATCTGGTTCCAGACAGGTAAAGAGAGTGCCATGTCTCTTGAAAGGAGGGTAAACCAGGTGAGATTTATGTAAATGTAAGGAGGGGGAGCAGGTGAGAACATTTGGGTGGGACCCCTGGCTCTAGCTCACACAGATACCCCTGTGATTCTATCAGATCCCAACAGACAGGGAGAAGAGACTGGTGGTTGCTATTCTGGCTCATCCAGGTGAGTCCGGGCCTTACCAACCATGGCCCAAGGTCAATGGGGAGCCTTCCAGACACCCCCCACCCCCCGCCCCACCTGAGGTTGCCCTAGGGTAATTGTCTCCTAGGATGGTTCTAGCTGGTTTCTAAAGCTGGGGTCTATGAAAAGGACCCTAGAGCAGGGCAGAGGGCAGAGCAGTGCAGGTAGGGAAAGGTACCTGGGCTTCCTCTTCTGAGAGTGCCCCGTCCCCATCCGTGTCCAGCTCCGAATGGGTCTGCAGCTCAGCCACTGAAACTCTGGGGGAGGGGAAGGGCACAGACACAGGAAGAAGCTGCCACCAGGGCCCCTTCCCAGAACTTGCTTTCTAGTTCAATGCAGGAAGAGTGGGATGGCATGAAGAGAGGAGGAGTAGCATGTTGGAAGGGGAAGGCTGCAGCTGGGGTTCTCCTGGCCCTCACCCATGGGAGGAACAGGTACTTGCCACCCAGTCAGTCCCCTTCCTCCTCCTTTCTCCCCTTTCTGAGGTTTCCACAGCCCTGAAGGGGCTTAAGGAATGGTGAAGGCAGTGGGATGAGGAGAAAGCTGGCCTCTCTATGTACCCCTAAACCCTTTCTCTTGACTTCTACCCTCAGAACCCAACATATCAAAACTGCTCCCTACCTGACACCCAGTGAGCCCCCCCCCATACCCACAATGGCCTGGGCACTACATCCTGTTCCACCACCCATCAATACTGCCAATCAGCCAGGCACGGTGGCTCGTGCCTGTAAGCTTCAGCCTGTGAAGCAGCCGGGGCTAAGTATCACGGTTCGAGTCCCGCCTGGGGCCCGTAGTGAGACCTAGTTCCAAAAAATAGCTGGGCGTGGTGGCGTGCGCCTGTAATCCCAGCTACCTGGGAAGCTGAGGTTGGGGACTGCTTGAGTCTGTGGTACCCCGGGCAACAAGATCCTGCAGTTCTATGGGCAAAAACAGTGAGACCGAGTCTCAAAAAAATTAAAATAAATAAAATAAAATAAAATACTGCCAATCAAGGAATGCAGCCCAGTTCCTGGTTAGCCCATACGTCTTACCCCGGTGCCTGCCCCATCTTGGTTCCAAGTTCCCTATGGCCTCCTTCTTCCTATTGCCTACTCTAAACTGAGCCACTCCCCTGAGGTCAGCCAGTCTGTGCAGGGACATAACCTGAATTCAAAGCGGTCTGGTTTTTATCAAAGTATCCCAGCCACAAGGGCAGACCTGTAAAAGTAACGGAGACCCTGGCCATGTCACTGGTTCCTGCTTTACTTCCCCGATGCCAGTTCTGGATGTGTATCACATGAGAAATAGATGCTTGCTCAGAGAGGACTGGGATTGTCCTCTCAGGTCTGATAGCAAGTTGGTGGGATTATGGCTAGTTTCTAAAGGGAGGGTCTACAAAGACAGAACCTAGAGCAGGGCAGGGGAAACAGGCTCACTCACGTCCCATCCATGTCGTCATCCAACTCCTGGAAGGCATTGGCTGCCAACTCTTGCTCCCGCTGTGCCTTCAATGCAGCCTGATGCTCTGTGGAGGGGTCAGCTCTGTTTTACCCTCTATCCACCCAACTCCTACTACCCCAAAACTGCCCTCCTCCAACACCTAAGGAGCCAGTCACCACTGAATGCCTATTATGTGACTGGCCCCAGGCTGGATGCTAGGTCCCAAGTCTGGCCACAGTGAAGGACGGACGGGGTGGCAAGGGGAGTCAGATGAAGCTAAGGGCGGGCCAGGGTGGGGCCCCAGGAAAAGATGGGAAGGCTGAAGGGTAACTCTGAAGGGGGAGTTGAAGGGTCTGTAGATGGGTTTGATGTAGGGAGAGGAAGGCAAGGAAAACTAACCCCTGGTTTGAACACAGGGGCTGAAAGAAGGGTGAGGAATGCAGCGTTAGTTTTGCCAGGTCTGGGAGGCCCCCACGAGCAGCAGTCCAAGCACGCAGCTCAGGCTCACCCCTCCAGGCATGGAGAGTTGGGTAGGGCTGTAGCCAGGCAAGGCAGACATCCCAGAGCTCACAGGAGCATCTCAGGTAAAGGGGGACAGCCACACCCTACGAGCTACAGTCAAGTCTGCTCATCGCCCTACTCTGGTGGAGGGGGAAAGCAGCCACACTGGGTTCTAATCACTCAGCTCGTACTATACACCCCATCTGGGCCTCCCGTAACCGGAGTGACACTGCCGTGCAGTGAGCTACCCTGGGGCCTCCAGCAGGCCTGGTTGACACTGTGTCTTTCAGATGAGAACCTGGGGCTGGGCCAGGTGCAGGGCCTGGCCACCATCACCCATCTGCCAGGGGTAGGGTCAGGGGCCCCAGCCAGCTGTCTGCCTGCAGGGTCCATGCTTGGCCCTGAAAGTTTTTGGGAATTTGGGTCAAAACATTTTATGCAACCCTCCAACTCTGTAACTACATTGAGAACATGGGTTCAAGGAAATCATTTATGACATGAAATCAATGGGAAAAGAAAAAATGTGACAGGTGAATTCACTTTCTCAAACATGGAGTGGCAAAAAAGCAATAGGAACTTGACAGCAAAGACAATGATAAAGAGAAAAGATCACCTGCAACTTTAGTCACAAAGGGCCAGCCCTCTCATGTAACATGACACACGATGCAGACGTGCATCAAAATCCTGATCAAAATCACAGCAATGGGATTAAACACATCCCTTTAAGGTCAATGGAACACATACCTGTCAAAAAGAAACAGATGCTACACTTGCTCCAAACTGACTGAACCTCAAAAACATTTTGTGAAGTGAGAGAGTCCAGATACAAAAAGCTATGTGTTATAAGGTTGCACTTAGACAATACGTCTAAAACAGGCAAATTCAAAAAGTAGATTCCTGGCTCCCAGAGCTGTTAGCCAGGCATGGTGGCGCATGCTTGTAAACAACAGCTTATGGAATTGTTGGCGGGGTCTGGGGATCACGGTTCAAGTCCCGCCGGGGGCAACACAGAAAGACCTAGTCCCAAAAAATAGTTGGGCGTGGTGGTATGCACCTGTAATCCTAGCTCCTGGGAAGCTGAGGCTGGGGATTGCATGAGTCCATGGTACCCCGGACAACGTGAGACCGAGGTTCCACAGGCAAAAATAGCGAGAACTAGTGTCAAAAAAAAAATAAATAAATAATTACGTGGGTCTGTCAAATATAAAGAATAAAATGCATAGTAATATTAAAAAAAAAAAGAAAGAAAACTATGTCATATGAATTTTGCTGTAAGAGTGAAGGATTAGCCAGTCACAGTGGTACATGGCTTTAATCCCAAGCCTAGGATGGGAGGCTGAAACTGGGAATCGCTTGAACTTGAGAGTTCGAGACCCACCCAGGGCAACATAGCAAGACCTAGTCTGAAAAATAGCTGGGTGTGGTGGTGCGTGCCTGTAATCCCAGCTACCTGGGAGGCTGAGGCTGGGGATCGCTTGAGTCCAAGGTACCCCGGGCAATGAGAGTCTGAGGGCAACATAGCAAGACCTAGTCTGAAAAAATAGCTGGGTGTGGTGGTGCGTGCCTGTAATCCCAGCTACCTGGGAGGCTGAGGCTGGGGATCGCTTGAGTCCAAGGCACCCCAGGCAATGAGAGTCTGAGGGCAACATAGCAAGACCTAGCCTCCAAAAAAAAGAGTGAGGGATTAAGAAAAATGGGACCTGATACAGGAATCACACAATGCACCACTGACACTGTGAGGACAGGCAACATCTCCATCTGTGCTGGCCAAAGCAACTGTCACCAGCTGCACAAGGCAGCGAAGCATCTAAAATGTGGCTTTCAGGTTACTGTGCTTCAAAAAATTCTCTCTCAGAAAGACTGAAAAGGTCTGAAGGTTTCATACCAGTTCAGGGTTACCCTGAAGGAAGTCTTTCCTTTTCTGCTTCATTATTTGGTTACACCAAAAATCTGCTTAACACAGAATATGAATTTCTCTTCAATCAGATGGAACTGCCTGGCTTCTGAGGTCTGGACACATCCCACATCGCTCATGCCCCACAGTGATCTAACTCTGTAACTCACACAAGCCTTGAGTGTCTGGGTTGGACGATGAGGTCCTGGACCGGCCTAACCTACTCAGGGCTACTCACCCCAAAACCAAGTAGGGCAGGCAGACACAGTAGGAGAGAGATAGGACCAAGGGAAAAAGAGCACTATGCCTCCGGCTGACATGCACCCCCTGTTCACTCCATTTCCCTTGGGTTTTGGCAGAGCCTATCCCATTTCCAGACTCTAGGAATGGGCATGTGACCCAGATCTGGTCAATGAGTGCAAGCAATGTACCCTGTTTCCAGGGACTGGTTCATGGACAGTCACGTGACCAGCGATGAGTCAAGTGGAGGCTGTCGTGCAATTTGCTGCAGCTTGCACAAAGGGGAACCGTCTATTTGCTGGGCAGGAAATAAACCTGCTGCCAACTGTGGTCCTGTTGGCATGGGTAAGAAGAAAGCAGAGCCGGGACTTGGCTTTCTAAAGTACCCCGGGTTCCAATGAGTCCGAAGTTTCCACTTTTTATGACATGGATTCAAGTTGGATTTTTGTTATATGATCAGAAGGGTCCTGATGTGGAGAAAGGAACAGGAGTTTTAGTAGAAACAGCGACATCTGAGGAGCTGAGGCACAGCGGGATGGACTCATGTTCTGCTGAACCCATTTAACGGTAAGAACAAGGAGGTGGGATGTGTCACCTCTGTATTTACAGTGGGAAGAGGTAGAGCAGATGGCCCGGGGCAATGAAAAGCAGCTTGTCCATCAGACTGGTGAGGTGAGTGAGCAGGGTAGAGTGCTAGAGAAGCGCTCAGCCAGCAGGGGGACTGTAAACAGGGGGTGAGCATCCTCAGTATCACCCCTTTCAAGCTAAGAAGGCTGGTTAGAAGGATGGCCCGGTGGAGGGAAGCCAGCTAGTCAGGGCTCAGAGCCGCAGAGAGAGAGACAGATGACTCAAGCCTGTGGTTAAGTGACAAGGTTGCAACCAGAGAGGTGTGGAGTCAGTCTGGCTCTGCAGTGTGACTCTGGACAAGCAAGTGGCCTCCCTCACTCAGGTCCATACTGTGAAACGGGGCTAGTGCTGAGAAGTAGGGAGTCAGTGGGAGGGAAGGAAGGTCCAAGAGATGCTCAGAGAGATAGAAAATAATGTGGCTTCAGAGAGGGGATTGCCTAATTCTTGGTACTCTGCCCTGCATCACCAAGGTCATGCCTCCAAATCCTTCCAGCAATGCTTTGTCCTTGAACTAGCTTGGAGTGGATTTTGTCCCATCTTCCCCTACTATACTGCTTCCATGGCAGGTTACTATACTGCCCCCACGGAACAACCTGAGACCAAAGATCAGTGTTTCAGATTCCCCTCAACAGCAGCACAACTGGCCACCAGCAAGAAAATGCTGGATCACATCCACAAAAATCATAAAACTAATGAAGGCCGCAGGTTCTGCCAGGGCAAAGAGATACTCAGGAAGCTGGGAGAGCACGTGAGAAATCTGGGTGTCTGCTGTGATAGGAATTGATGGGGAAATAGTACTCAAGAATCAAAGGTAGGGAGAAAAGTGGGAAACTTTCCTCGCAATTGAAGGATAATCCCAGGTTACTCCCCTCCAGGGGTAGGCTGAGCCAGAAATCACCCACCCTGTGCTCAGATCTCAGTTCACACTTCCACAAAGCAGCAGCTCCAGACTTGAAGTGAGGGGATCCTGGGGGAGTCATTCTCTAGAGGAGAATCTTGTTCACGACTAATTATTCTTGTAAATGATATTCAATACTATCATGAACACACGAAGACAACCAGACAGGCTGGGAAATGAGGCGTTCCGGGTAGAAAACCAGCCGAAACAACAGATGACAGGTAATAAGCGAAACTCTCCAGGCCCAGTCCACGGTGGCCCCAGCACCATACCTTCCCACAGCTTCCGATGCTGGTCCTTGGCCTCCTTCTCTGGCTTCTCAGCCTCCTCCTTCGCTGACCGCAGCATCTCCACTTGGTCCTCCAGGGACTTTTTACCAGTTTGTAGCTCGATGAGCTTTTTCTGAGTGGGCAGAAGGCAAGAGAGGCAAGCACTCCTGCTGTTAGGCCTTCTAGCTCTTTGGATTGTCCCCACCCTGCCTCTAATCCATAGGGTGGCTGTGGGATCTTTCCAGAACATACACATCCCTGGGTCTCCCCTTTGTTGTCCCCCATTGCTAGAGAGCAACTCAAATACCTCAATACCTCAAGTACCTTAAAAACCTGTGTGACTTGCCTGCCTCTTCAGTCCCACCTGTCCCGCTGCTATCTCAAACTCTAGTATCCAACAGCCCCGACATTTTGACCTCCAAAACTTTAGCCTTAAGCTCTTTGCACAGACTTTCCTTCTGGCTGATTCCTTCCATCTAGAACGCTCTGCCTAGCTGGCTCTAAATTATCTTACAGGCATCCTCCTCCAGGAAGTCTTACCTGCCACAGACCAGTGAGGGGAAAAGGGCAAAAAGCAACAGTCTCCTCTATGCTTTCTGTCCCAAATATCCCTTTCCCCAGAAGCCTGTGGGTGTCATTTTATCTGTTTGTTCCTCCCACTAGACACTGAGTCCTAGAAAACAGTTCTAGATCTGCCTCATGGCCAGAGCAGGGCACATCCTGGGCTGCTGTGGATATTTCAAGAAACAATGAGTGTGTTGGGTAGCATTCTGGATAGAGATATAGGGTCCTAAGCTGTAGGGTCTTAGCCCAAACTCCCCCAATGGGATCACTTTCCTCTGAGACCTTGGGCAGCACCTCAGGTGGGACTGCTGCCATGATCTTTTTAACTTGTCCTGGAGGGTAAAGGTCACTTGGAGTCACTCTCACTGCGTAACTCCCCCACTACCTTCTGAACACTGGCAGAGTCTTACTACCCCCCTGAACTCAGGAGGAGCTCAACAGCCAGGCCATGGGATAGGAAAAGATCTATAGCTTTCTCTGGGCTAAGAAACAGAATTGGGGCAGGAAGAGACATACTGTCTCCAGGCCCCCAGCACCCAACCAACACAACGATCTGAAGTATTTGAAACCTGTGCCAACTGCCAGCCCCAGGTAATGGCTTAGTCAAAGAATAAGCACCTGGACAGGGAGCAACCCTACTTGAGCTTACAAGCCCATGCCTCCAGGCCTCAGGGAGCAGAATGTCTGGGGCCCTACCTGCTTCTCCTCCCGGGCCTTTTTCCAATCCTCAATAAGGATCTTCTTCAGGCGGAACCCCTCACGGGTGACCTCTGCCATCTGCTGCAGCGTCTCTCTCTCCTTACGGCCTTTCTCTCTGGAGTAGGGAAGCACCGGGGGCACTTAGGGTCTACCAAGCGTGATTTTTACAAAGGCTTCCATCCACCCCCATGTTGAGAAAGAGATCTCTCCCCACCTCCCAAGGTCCTCTGGCCTCACAGTCCCTCATTACTGCCCCTGGGAGAAGAGACAGTGGACAGGGTTCACCCTCTCTTGGGGCTAGGGGGCTGGGCCAGAAGCCAGGAGAGAAAGCATAGAAGTCACAGACACTAGATAAAAAGGCAATCTTGACAGTAAGTATGTTATGCTCCATCTACCCCCTACTTAAAAGACCTCTGACCAGGAAAACATACACAAGTGTCAGAACTTTCCACTACTTTTAAGAGTGAACTCTGCCCCTTGTCATCAACTAATAAAATTTAAGGGCATTTGTCCCTTCAGATGTACATATCCCCCACAACTCCCTACTGCCTCATATTCAACCTTCTGTTGTTTTGATTACCTGCCTGTGGGCATTTCAGTTTTCAGGTCCTGCTGCAGAGTGTAGCAATTAAAAGCATGGAGTCTCAAGTTAGACCGACCTGGGTTCGAGTCCCGGCTCTGCTATCTCCTAGCTACGCGACTTCTTGAGAAGTCATTTTCCTTTCTAAACTTCAGTTTGCTCATCTGTTGAATAGGGAAACAATTGCACCTTCCAGGCCAGAGGGAAAACTGGTGATGTTGCATTCACCAGATGCCCAGCACAGAGTGCACACTTACTACATAGAAGCAGTAAAAAGAGGGAGCCCGATTCAATGGGCAAGGTAGGAGGCATCACCCACGTACTTGCAGGTATTCTCACAGATGACTCCGCTGTTGTACTCATCTGTTCCATCACAGCAGTCTGAGGGCAGAGGCAAAGACACAATCAGCTCTGACTGGGTCTCCTTCCTTCCTCTCCCCACCACTTTCCTGAACCCAGGTGCAATCTCATTCACCACAAACTCCATCGTTGACCCATCTGGAGGAGATGTACAGGGGCTTGTAGCCAGTGTTGGTGCAGTGGAAACTGCCGTTAGGACAAGCAGCTGTACCTGTGAGTAAGGAGGAGGTTTTATACAATGTACTCAGGGTCCAGAAAGTCCAGCTACACAGAGAAGAAGACCCACACACATGCACACAGCTCACAAGAAACAGGAGAACTGATACACACCAAGGTAAAGGTGACTGCACATTCAGAGCCTGGAACAAAAGTCTCCAGTGTTCCCTCCTCCCTTTACCATGGACTTCAGAAAAGTCGCAAGTCCTCACCTCCCATACCATTAGTTCCACATGTCTGCCCTTCAGATTCCTCTTTCCCCCACTGCTGGGTGTTTGCATATGCTGGTCCCTCTGTATGCAGCACCCTTCAGCTGTTAGCTGAGATCTCACCTCCTAACTCCCAAGTTATGTGGGGCCTCTCACTGACACTGCTCTGTGCTCGCTTTCCCCACCTCGACTCAATAGGGAGTGGGGGAATACATTCAACAATGTATGATGAGTGAATGAATGATGAAAGCGTACCTGGCTCATCTGAGCCATCCTTGCAGTCACAGTAGTCATCGTTGACCTGATCAAAAGGGATTGTAGCCGAGCCATCCAAACAAGTGAAAGGTTTGGATTCCTCGTAGAAATGATGATCTGTGGGGGGAGCAAGAGGCTCAGATCAGGGAAAAAGGATTTCTCACCAGCATGGTGCCTCTGTCCCCACCCACCAGCAGAGTACTGCCACTTTCCCTACCCAAAAGCCAGGAATCCCATGCAAAAGGCTGTAAATGTCTAGCCCAGGAACCAACGCAGCCCCTCTGATACCCTAACCCCACCTCCAGGGTCCCGACTCACTGGTGAGGGAGACGCCTCTAGGCCTTTTGACCTCCACGGCCCAGCACATGGGAAGCAGCAGCACCAACAGTAACATCTCACCGGAAACGAGCTCTACTGGAAGAAATGGGCTGCAGGGAGATGCTGTTTTTCCAGGCTGCAGCAAGGAAAGGGTGATCAGTGGACTACTTCAGGTCAGAGGCAGCCAGTCCTTCCTCCAGTCAATTAGATTCCTCTGCTCCCAATATTGGAGTTCACTTCGCTCCAAATATTGGACTAAGGGTGGATCACCCCACTCCTGCCCAGTGGAGGGAAATTTCACTTCGTTGAAATCAAGGTAGGGAATCTCAAAATCTCCACTCCGTGACAGCCTGCGGGCGCGGCGTTGGTGGTGCAGAGGTGAACGTAGATGCTTTTCAAAGTCTCCACTCCCTGTGTAAGGGGAGGAAGCTACCCAATTCCTGTCACAGGCCGAAAGGGCTAACAGTTTTTTCCTCAACCCCTCTATCTAGCTGTCCCAAATATGAAATTGGGGTGCCCTCCCGCCTGCTGGTACATCACCTACAGGAGGTCGGAGCAAAAGTCAATAACCACCGCGCCCCCCTCGCCCAGCAGCCAACGGTTCCTCCTGCAGAAAGAAAGCGGAAGTGAGTGTGACGCGTCACTTCCAGCACACGCTGCACACTGGGAAGGACGGCTCAGCACCGCCATATTGGACGTGGCAAGCGGACGGGGCGGTTCGTAGCCCCGGCGGCCATCTTGGATAGAACTGAAGCTTCACGCGGAATAGTTCTGAGGGTTAACGCTTAATGGCGGCGCAAGGTGATTCCATCTTGGGAGTGGCGGGTTCTGCAGCCGGAAAGAAAGTTCCTGAAAAATGCCGGCGACCCCTCCGCCGGGGTGGGGACGAGGAAATAGAATTTAGCACGGGACTCCAAAATTCCCTCCCCCACCACGCAGCGGCGCTGCTCTGCCCGCGGCCCCCCGTAAGGACCGCCCCTCCGCTTAGCGTCCGCCAATGAGAGCGGTGGTGTAGAACGCGGGCGGTTTCCATGGGAACACTGGAGCGAGGCGGGGGTAGGAAATTACCTAGCAACCGGGAGATGCTGCGAGGTCCGGCCTAGCAGTGGAGAAGTGCATTCCCAGATCCTGAGGAACCTGTACTTGACGGATCCCGAACAGGAGTGATTCCTAGTCGCTACTCTGACCCTCGCCTCCAACCCAATCATGACGTCTCCTCTGTGCTGGGCGGCCTCTGGCAACGCCCAACCTGCTCAGGACCAGGCTTCAACTTCATCGAAGGTTAAAGGCAGTCAAGCTCAAGCCAAGCATCGCCCCCTCAGAGGCAAGGGCACTGCACAGGCCTGGCCCCCACTCCATTCCAAGTCAGGGCCCTTCCAGGCCAGCGGGGGGAAATCCTCAGTGCACATGCAGGTGACTGAGTTACAAAAGAAGATACAACTTTTAGGTAAGATGGCCCCAGCCGGTACAAAAGGGTTAGGAGTCAACATTGTCCGTCCAGCCTTCTGACTGGGCATGGTGTAACAACACAATCTCATAGGCATTCTTCCAGACATCCAGTTTCTGGGAGCAAAATCTCATACTTAATCATGGTTTTCTCATCTCATGAAACTTTTCCTGGAATCAGAACTGACTGGATTTCAGTATTTGATATTTTTTGTGTGGTTCATTTCTTCTACCGTGCATGGGGTGGTGAAAAACATGAACTCTAAAACCAATTTTTCTGCCTTCAAATTCTGCTCTACATTTGACCTTGGAAAACCAAGAGTAAATTAATTGCTCTGTTTTTCCATCTTTAAAATAGAGATAGCAACAGTATGACCCCACAGGTAGCTGAAATGTGTAAGGTGCTTGAAACAGTGGCTGGCAAATAGCAAAAAACTATAAAGTATAAACTAATTGTTGTTTTATTTTTTTCTTTTAAATGAGGAAGAATATTTTGCTCCCCGGGAACATTTGGTAATGCCTGGAGGCATTTTTTGGTTATCACGTTGTTATTTATGGGATATTACCAGCATTAGTTAGTAGGGCCAAATATGTTGCTCAACATCCAGCAATGCACAGGACAACTCAACACAGCAAATAATTTTTCCTCCCAAATATCAGTTGTGCTGAGGCTGGGAAATGCTGGTATAAACCACTATTTTATTATGATGAGGAGGTAATATTGCATAGAGGTTGAAAGATATTGTTCTCAGGAGTCAGATGACTTGTGATCTTGAACAATCTAATAAGATAGGCCTGTCTTCTGGTGTGTAAATGACTATACTGTGGGTATGAATATGCACTTACTGGCATATAGTACTTGATGCCTGGAAAATCTTTAGGTAAGTATGCAATACATAATAAATGCTCAGAATGAAGTACTGTTGTAATATTAAGTTGGTGATTACAAAAAGGTCTTCCCCCACCTCACTTGATCCCAGAGGGTGATCGGAAGGCTTTTCATGAAAATGCCCAGTGGAACATCAAGAAGAATCAGGAAACCATCAGCCACGTCCGAGAGGAGATCAGGATGTTGCAACTACAGCTGACTGACCTGCTCCAGGTGAGGGCACAGCAGTGGGTAAAAAGGTTCCAGAGGGCCAAGAGCAGCATCCCCAGAGGCATGATACTGCCTCAGGTGGAGGTGGCTTGGATAAGTGGTGACAGAACTCCTCTCCTTGCAGGGAGATGGGAAGGTGATCCAGGCAGTGATTAAGGAATGGAAGTCAGAGACACCATACCTGAAGAACAGAACCAGCCAGGTTTGCTCCATCCCTATTTCACTGGCCCTCTCCCTTCATTTCCAACCTGATCCCCTTCCCAGTAGATTCTCTGACTTCCATTTCGCCTTCTACAGTCCTTTCTTCATACTAGATGCCATTTATTTCTTTATTCAATTAATCTTTACCATGCACCAACCATGTGCCTGACATGGTACTAAATGGTGGTAACTACAGTGAAAAAATAACATACCAAATCTCATGGCTCATAACCTCATGGGAAAACATAAAAAAGTCCAAAACATCAAACAAGACAAAGTAATTTTCTTTGTTTTGTTCTTGAGACTAGGTCTCGCTATTTTTGCCCATGGAACCGCAGGCTCTTGTTGCCTGGGGTACCACAGACTCAAGCAATCCCCAGCCTCAGCTTCCCAGGTAGCTGGGATTACAGGCGCACGCCACCACGCCCAGCTATTTTTTTGGAACTAGGTCTCGCTACAGGCCCCAGGCTGGACTTGAACCGCCATCCCTAGCCCTGGCCACTTCGCTTCATAGGCTGAAGCTTACAGGCATGAGCCACCGTGCCCAGCCAACAAAGTTATTTTCAATAGCAACCGAGTGACTTACTAGAGCTAGATTGGAGACACTTGAGATAGATTGGACATGATGACTTTGAGGTGCCTGTGGAGTTACCTGAAAGGATATGTTGATGTATCAAATCAGGGCATTTCTGTTATATAGGTCTTGAAAACCTGGGGTTAGCAAAGACCTCTCTCTCAAAAGAAGGTAATATTTGAGTAGAGAATGGGACAGGTAGGTAATAATCTGAGGAAGTACCTTCCAGGCAAAGAGAACAACTGCAAAGCCACTGGGGTAGAAACATGCAATATAGTGTTGGAGACTCCGGGAAGCATCTGTTACGAGGTGGAGGTGAGTGAAGGGTTTCTGTAGGAGGTCAGGCAGGTCAGCAGTAGCTGTCAGGCTGGGGTTCCTTGACTTCAGGGAGTTCACACTAGTGATGACTATGAGGGCAGATTTTATACTAAGAATAAGATAATACAGTAAATGAACTGTAAGGAAATGAGTGTGATCCAGTAGGAGGTCATCCCAGTGGAAGACAGGTTGGCTACACTAGGACAAAATAGTGGGAATAGAAAGGCAGGATCTGGGGCCGGGCACGGTGGCTCATGCCTGTAAGCTTCAGCCTATGAAGCGGTTGGGGCTAGGGATCGCGGTTCAAGTCCCGCCTGGGGCCCGTAGCGAGACCTAGTTCCAAAAAAATAGCTGGGTGTGGTGGCGCGCACCTGTAATCCCAGCTACCTGGGAAGCTGAGGCTGGGGATCTCTTGAGTACCCCGGGCAACGAGAGCCTGCAGTTCCATGGGCAAAAATGGTGAGACCTAGTCTCAAAAAAAAAAAAAAAAGGCGGGATCTTTGTGGGAGCTTTTGAAATAAAAACAAAGAATTGCTACCAAATTGGGATGTAGGTGGGAGAGAAAAAGAGAATGTGAGAGGTCATCAGGGTTTCTGACTTGAGCACCTGGAAGGTTGGAGCTAATGTGAGTTGAGGTAAGGCAATGTGAGATGGACAGGTCTGCTTGATTTTGGACATGATAATTTTGAGGTTCCTGTGGAGATGTTGGGAAGGATATAAATATGCGATGTATCAAATTAGGGCATTTTTGTTTTATAGGCAGCCTTGAAAAGCTGGAGGCTAGAGGAACTCTCCAAGGGTGTGAATAGGGAGAAAAGACCTGGGGCTTACTTCCAGAGGCCAAGGGTTGGAAAAGAGAAAGACAGGGAGGTGGGTGAAAAGTAGTGGGAATGTGGGAGTTCTGGGAGCCACAAAGAAGAGAATCTACAGGAGAGGGTGTACCAGACACTGCTCAGAGAAGAGGGAGATAAGAGCCAATACCTGGAAGAAGGAAGCGTAGAAGAACTAGATGGGGGTTCAGGCCTCTGTTCTGCTACCCCTTTTCCAGCAGGCCCTGGAGCACCTGGACCATCGGCTGAGTGAGAAGGTGAAGCAACTGAATGCTCTGAGGCACCAAGTGGGCTTGCGGCAGAAACGCTTGGAAGAACTCCAGCTTCAGTACAACCTGTGGGAGCTGGAGATGGCTGAGGCACAAGACGGCAACTCAGAGGTGGCCAAGGTGGGACCAGTGAAATTGGGAAGGGGTTGATCCTGGGGGAGAAATTGAGAGTGGAAAGGACTTCACTCAGTTTTACTTCCATCCAGACCATGCGGAACCTGGAAAACCGCCTGGAGAAGGCCCGGATGAAGGCAGAAGAGGCAGAACATATTACTAGCGTGTACCTGCAGCTCAAGGCCTACCTACAGGTAGTCACCAGGATACCATGAGGGTTGGAGGAGGCATATAAGAGGAGACTTTTCCTGGGCAGAGACAGTGGAGACAAGTCTGCCTATTGCCTATACCCAGGAAGAGAGTCTTAACTTGGAGAACAGATTGGACTCTATGGAGGCTGAAGTGGTGAGGACAAAACATGAGCTAGAAGAACTGCATGTGGTGAACCGAGAGGCACTCAACGCCCGGGACATTGCCAAGGTTCGAGCCCACCAGACCCTGGGGCATCCTGCCCATCTACCATAGTCTCAGTATCCAGAATCTGAACCACTGTTATACTTGAGCCCCTCCCATCTATTTCCCAGGACCCTATAGCCTGGCCCAGCTGTCTAGAGTCAGACCCACCAGTCCTGCATGACCCATGGTAGATTGCAAGCTGGCCCCTGGTCCCCTGCCTTCCCTCTAGAACCAGCTGCAGTATTTGGAAGAGACCGTGTTCCGAGAGCGCAAGAAACGGGAGCGCTACATAAGTGAGTGCAAGAAGCGTGAGGAGGAGAGGAAACTGCAAAATGAGCGCATGGAACGCAAGGTGGGAGCCTCTAGAGGTACAGCCAATCTCTGTACCTCTGAGATCCCAGCCAATCCTGGCCACAGCCCTACATTGCTCCCTGCCTCCAACTACTTTTCTGCTGACTCCACCCCTATCTCCACTTGATACCAGGACTCCTCCCATGCCCTTGCTCCCTCCTCCTCCATACCAGGACTCCTCCCATGCCCTTATTCTCCCCCCATACCAGAATTACTCTGATGCCCTTGTTCCCCCCCTCCCAGCCACCTGACAGTCCCTCCCTTTCAGCTAAAGACCCCAACTCTCCCTCTCCCCACTATCTCTGATGTCGCCAAGAGGCAATGAGGGGCTGTGCTCTGTCTCCTACTCCTGATCCCTACCTGGGTCCCTTACCTGACCCCCAAGCCTTTGCCCTGATGTTCCAGCTCTGGCCTACCTCCTCCCTGACCCTTCTATGGATACCCTTCCTTCCACTCTGCCCTAACTCACCCCTCCCCTTTACCATCCCCTGACATTCACCACCTAACCTTCAAGCAGACCCAGAGGGAGCACCTGCTCCTGCAGTCAGATGATACCATCCAGGACCAACTTCGTGCCAAGGAGGAGGAATTGAGACAGCGCTGGGGCAGATATCAGATGGAGATGCTCTTTGGCAAGGTCAAGGATGCCACCGGTGTGGCCGAAACTCACGTGAGTACTGTCCACAGCCCTCCCCTAAAGTTAGTATATCCAACTCCCCCTTTCTGCCTGGTCAGTTCCTCAGCACACAACTGCTATCTTCTTAAAAAACACCAACTTGGGCCGGGCACAGTGGCTCGTGCCTGTAAGCTCCAGCCTATGAAGCAGCCAGGGCTAGGGATCGTGGTTCGAGTCCCACCTGGGGCCTGTAGCGAGACCTAGTTCCAAAAAAAATAGCTGGGCGTGGTGGTGCGCGCCTGTCATCCCAGCTACCTGGGAAGCTGAGGCTGGGGATTGCTTGAGCCTGTGGTACC
>PVHY01015217.1:0-36456 GCA_004024945.1 Uropsilus gracilis
CAGGATGGGGAACTGGCACGGGACGGAAGGTGGCCAGCCTGCCTCACCTGAGGGGAAGCTCATCTTAGAGTCCTAAAGGTCATCTGAGGAACCTGAGAAGATGCAGCAGAAGCAGCAGGTTGTTAGAAGTTTAAATCTGGACTCTAAAGCAGGAAGATGTCAGGGTGGTAGGGGCCAGGCCTGGGTGGGAAAGTTCGAGTCTAGGGTGGCCCCACCTCTGAGCCTGAGGGTCAGGTGACCTTAGCCATGAGGCCCGGGGTTCCTGTAGTCAATATGATGTCGGGTGTAACTAGGCAATAAGCCTCCAGCCTGCGTGGTCTCCCTTCTCCAAGTCTCCACGCACCAATGAACACAGCTGCTTTCATAATGCAGCACCATCAGTACTGGGGGCCACAACCCCCAACAGTTCAGCCAGTTTGAGAGCTCAGAGAGCGGGAGTCTGTGATTCCATTTACCAAGACAGGATGTGTTAGAATGAGCAACAAAACAAAGAAAGCTGAGGCTGATCACAGGGTGACACACTGCACTGGGAAGACCTGAGAGCGGGGGGCGTGTCTCTGTTAGCAGAGGCTGAGACAATATGGCCGGTCTAGCAAGTGCGACCTCCAGCAGTGGTGCTGAGAGGGTCTTGCTGGAGGTCGATGGAGGTGGGGAGCAGAGCAGAGAGAGGGGACACAGCCAAGAAGACACGAGGATGTGTACGGAGTTAAAGTTAGGTCTCACACCAAGAAGTCAGGTTGGAAGGCTGCCATGACGCGGGAGGTCTTGCAGGGCGGGACGCTAGCTCTTCGCATTGAGGCAGAGCCATCTGTAACGGGAGCTCAAGGAGAGTGGCTGGAAGTCATGAATCCAGTGATGTTGCTTCCAGTGTTTGTGAGACTCGTTAGCAGCACATTTTCTGTTACTTGAAATGGTAGTAGAGAAACAGGGCTGTCTCGTGGTATAACCTGGAGTCTACGGCTTAATATTATTGTGTTTCATCAGCGCATTTGTCTTTGGGTTTTTGTTTTTGCTTTTTCTCTTTTTCTTATTTCACACATTCTACCTGTGTGAAAACATCTAACACTTGTCTCTCACTTTCCAAGTTCACTTAGCGTAATCACCTAAAGTGCTATCCATGCTATCAAAATGCCAAGGGAAGTTGAGAAATGCTCACAGGGAAATAGACTGATCTGCATGTTTCGATCTCACATGTAGCCAGACCCGTCCCCAGCATGTACACCAGATCATACTGAAACATAGGACTAAACGTTTGCCTGGAGCAGAGCGCCCAAGGTGCTTATGCAAGCCTTTGTTACTCTGAGGAAAGGGTGGAGAAATCAGCAGATAATGCTCTATGATTCACATAAAAACCCTTCTCTCCAAAGGTCCTCACTGTTCTCTGCCCTGATGCTGGACCAGGGAAGGATAGTCCCGGGTGGTTATTGGGTTCATTAATAATTAGGCCTGAGACTCAGGCCTGTGTCTAGGGGGCACCTTACAGCAGCAAGTTTTCTCTTATCTAACAGGGGCATGCAAGGCCACTGAGCCATCTACCCCCACTTCTGTATCCGGTCTCCCTCCAGCGGGCGTCAGGCTGATACCACATCTTGGCCATTTTGAAGAATGATCTTATCAACACAGAGGTCCATGCATCTTTCAAGTTTGCGTTTTCTCATTCTTAGGATAAATACCCACAAGTGGAATTGCTGGGTCATAGGACATTTCCTTTTCTATTGTGAGGGATTTCCCATAGCTTTTTCCATAGACTTGAACAGATGAAGTTCCTACCAATGTTTCCATGTTTTGTGTTTCCATGTATTCTTCAACATCCTCACCAATATTGGTTGTTTCCTGTGAGGTGTGGACAGAGACTAAGAGCTATACCTTGGATAAAGGAACACCTTCATCTTTCTCGTCCTCCCTGGCACACTAGAGATGGTTACCTGCAAGTCTCTTATCTATGCCAACAGACCCCTAACCTCCTAGGATTGTCCCACTCAGAGACACGTCCTGGAATGATAAAAGCGTTTACCCCCCCACAGGTATTTTTCCTGTTATCACACATCCTCCTGTCATAGGTCATGTATCAGGGGATCCTGGATTTTTTCCTTCCTCATTACCTCATTGTGATCATTCCTAGCCAAGGTATAAAAGAGACCCCAACTCCTAATAACGACAGATTTGGACATGCTTTCAATATCTCCAATCTACAGGCTGGCCTCAAAGATTGTTATCAATCTCTTTCGTCCCATTCTTCTTTTTCACATGGGACTCTTAACGGTTCCCATTTGGTTTTTTTGCTTTGGTTTTTGTTTGAAATGGACTGTTCTTACAGCAGAGACCATTTGGCCTAGTGGTTTCGATTTGCATGTTTCCTATAAGTGGCAGTGGCCATTTTCACAAGCCTTTGGGCCGTCTGTGTGTCTTCTGTGGAGAAGTGCCTATGCAGGAGTATTCTGCAGTTTTTGAAGAGGTGGCTTGGTTTATTGTTGTTGACTTGTATGAGTTCCCTGTGTGCTCATCAAATGTATGGCATGCAGCTATTGCTACCAACTGTATGCTTTCCTTGCATTTTGCTGGTTTTCTTTGCTGTATAAAAGTACTTGTGTTTGCTATCGGCCCTTTTGTCTCTTTTTGCTTTTGTTTTCTTGCCCTTGGAGTTGAGTCCCCAACCCAAGTGAGACTGATATCCAAGAGAGTATTACCTATGTTTTCATCCATATATCTTACAGCTTCAGGTCTCCTGCCAATCTTTACAATACTTCGCATTAAAATTTTTTTGGTGTTATAATCTAGTCTCACTTTTTACATGTGAGCATCCAAGTTTTCCAACACCATTAGTAGACAAGGTTTTCCACCATATGGACATGTCTTTTTGTGAAACATGAACTATATTCATATATATTCACATTTGTGTGGACTTATTTCTGAGTTCTCAGTTCGATCCCTTTCATCTGTTTTTGTTCCATATCACCAGGTTCTGCTCTGTGGAAGTTAGGAGGCTTTGTTAGGAGGCACCACCCCCCTGGGTGTTATTGTCTCCTGTTTAAGATTGCAGATTTTAAGAAAGATATGCTAATATGTGAGAAGGGCCTTAATTAAATTTTTTTTTCAGAAAGATACAGGGGAAGGAAGGAGGAAACAGGGTTTTTGGTTTTTTTTGTAATGTAATAATTCAGGAGCTGTTCCTGGAAGACGGGAAAACAGAAAGAATATATAAAGATTTTGAAACAAACTGAAGGAGGAAGGTGGGAATTCAAACTGAGATAAGGTTTGGTTTCAGCCATTTTGTAGGATGGAAATGTGAACCATGTGAGCTTGGCCATGTGGCCAAGGCCTGGGACCAACGCCTGGGGCCTTTGATGGGCCTAGGCTGGCAGCATGTGTGTTGGAGGCAGTTAGGGAGTTTGCAGGTTTGCTCCGTGTTTGTTTTGCTGAGTTTGACCTGTGTCTGGAAGAGGCCATGTAAAAGTTGGGCCTCAAAAAATGGTAAACTTTTCTGGGTTCGGTACCATGAAGTTTTTTTTACTACCTGGAGGACGACGACAAGAGGATGGCATGGAGGAGCTGGAGCATGCCAAAGGAGTGCGCCAAAGGAGCGCACAAAAAACCAATGTCTTTAAACACGCGGAGATCAACACTAACTAGTTGGCTGATTTTGGTGAGATGATCAGGACTGAGAGACCGAGGATTTTCAGGCAATCCAGGAAAGTACTTTAGACAATGTTGAGAAAGGTTTGGGACAATGTTCAAGTAATCTCAGTTTTCCTTACATGTTTCTTTTGTAGTAATTAAGAAATCACTTTGTTAAAAATAAATTAGTCTGCACCGAGAGTCTTGCTTTGACGTGGTATTTTGGTTGAGAAGGCTGGGGATAGTAAAAAAAAAAAAAACCCACAAGGTCTAAAAGGGTAAATTGCGGCAAACTAGTTTAAAGTTTAAAATGTGTTTCTAAGTTTTTCTTTTTAGGTCTGAAAGAGAGGAAAAAAAACTGAGAAGCTGGTAGTTGATGTTTGCATACCAACAGTGAAGGTAACCAGTGAAAATGCTAATAAACAGTTTGTAGCCTGCTTCCTAGGGAGAAAAGCAAACATAGGTATATGTGTCTAGTTCAAGTTAAAGGTAAATGTTAATTAACCATTTGTAGCCTGCTTCATAGAAGAGAAGCAGGCAGATGTGTTCAAGTTTTTTTCTTTTTTTTTTTTAACCCAATTTCAGCTTGAGGCCTCTACTTTTCTTTTCTCTCAAGATTGTTTTCTATGCAAGGTTTTTTGTTTCTTAAAGATAGGTTGATTCAATAGATGTTTGAGATTTTGATCTATAAATTGTTTCTAAATTATGATCTATAAATATAGGTCCATTGTAACAATGTTCAGACTTCCCAGTCAATAAACATGGACTAGCCTTTGTATCGCTTTCAGCATATGGATTCTTCACCACTTTGGTCAGTTGACTCCCACATACTTTATCCTTTTTGATGTTATCTTACTTTGTGTTGATGTGCCTTTCATATAATTCATTACATACATAGATATCCATTCTTCTATGTTGATGTTTTGATCCCATCAGGTGTTTATCCATTTATTCATTTGTTATTCCTAGCATTTTCTTCCTCAGAGGGTCACTAGATCAGGTGTGTCTTCATATGTGATTCACTGGAAACTTTCTCTCCATTTATACATTTGGCCTCTAGAACACAGCCCTGTGGGCAAACTCACCACCACGTGCAGAGCCGTGTGCTCAAATATACGTGACTCAAAGAAGAAACACACCACCTGGAGCAACGCTGAAGAGTCCTCTGCTATTCTACCAAATTCTGAACCTCCAGCTAGAGCCCCCAAGCTTGTGTACATGCTATGCACTCCTGTATGCTCCTTGCTTCACTGTATGTTACATCTGAAGACACAGGAAGTGAATCTTCCCAAAACTATGTGTCAGAATAAATGAAACTCTAGTGTGTGGTGTATACTTGAAACAAATACTCATATGACAGTAAATTTTAATAATAACCACAATTCTATATCCAGGTATTTCATTGCAATTTTCTCTGTGGCACTTGTTCTCTGTGGCATTTAGCTCTAAAAATACCCCAAGTGACAAAGTGACCAGGAAAATACAACTCTATTTTCCATTAAAAATTTTTATTACAGGACAATTGATAAACAGAAAAATATCCTTGCTTCATTTTACATGTGCAGAATTTATCAACTTGTGTGACAACCTATACCACATGGAATAACAGTATCCAGTGATGACCACATATTAAATCTGGCATGTGTCAGTACACTCTTCTAATAGAGGTTGTTGGGAGTGAGGGGTAGACCAGGTGGCCCTCTGGACAGAAACAACAGAGATTTGAATAGGGAGACATCAAGTCCTGATGTCTCATTCTTCAGCCATATTAAAAAATGCAGAGTAACCTGCCAGACTCTAAGCTCCTTGGGACCAATGATTCTTTTTCCCTTTTATGGTCTCATTTGAATATGAATGTTTGCATTATATGCTATCCCATCCACAGGGTATTTTGGAGCTCATGACTCACTTTGTAGTCTCAGTCCACACACTTGGAGATTGATCTGCCCCAGGCTGAATCATACAGCCTCACCCATATATGATTTCAGTCACCCATTCATTATTTCAGTATTTTAGAGGCTGAGATTTGGACTTCACTGAGGAGACAGGGATAAGATTCAGCACTTGAGTGGCTGCTGTGAGAACTGACAGGTAGCCTGGGATCGGGTGACTGTATTTTATATGCAGGACAAACACAAACCTTTGGGAACATGAAGGCAGACTCTGGTAGATTAAATAATGCCCCCTAGGAAGGCAAACATCCAAACCTCTGATCATCCAAGAAACTACTACTCTAATTTCTGTAGGAGAAATTTGTTCTTTCTAGGACGCATACCAGTGGGGTGGTACAGTATTTAGGCTTTCTCTCAACATCAGGTTGCTTTTTCTCAACATCAAGATCAAGAGGTTTATCTATGTTGCCATGTGAGTAGTCTGTTTCTGTTTTATGCTGAGTACTGCTATATTCTATGAATATACCAACACTTAGTCATCTGCTTTCCTGCTGGTGGTTACTTCCAGCTTTGGCTACTGTAAATAAAAATTGCTCTGTGCACTGAGGTTCCAATCTTTATGTGGGAAGAAAATTGTTATTAGGAAAACTGAGCAACAGAGTCAATTGTTTAACAAGCCATTCACCCTTAACTTAGAATCCAATTAAAAGTAGCTCGTCCTTTCTTCCTTTTATTTTTTTTTAACATGGCTCTGACCTGCAGGTCAATAAATATTTATTTTTTAATTAAATAATTTATTTATATATATTTCACATCATTTTGACTCTGGGGGTCACCCACCACCTCCCCTCACCCACTGCTCTAGCTGGTCCCCACCCTCCTGTTGTGTACTTTCATTTGGGTGTCCATATATTAGTGAAACCATTTGGTTTCTGTCTTTTTCCTTCTGACTCATTTCTGCTAGTGTGATTTCTTCTAGATACATCCATGTTTCCATAAAGTCATCAAATTTGTCATTTTTAATTGATGAGTAATACTCCATTGTGTTTGTATACCACATCTTTTTCATCCATTTGTCTGCTTTGGGGACATTCGGGTTGTTTCCATGTCCTTGCAATTCTAAATAGTGCTGCAAGAAACATTCGAGCACAGGTGTCCTTTTGTACCCACATTGAGGTCTCCTAAAGAGACAACTGAAAAAACTAAAAGAAGCCCAACCAAATGGCAAAATTTTTGCTCTCCACAAAAGCGATAAGGGTTTAATAACGCTGATCCACCTGGAACTCACACAACTAAACAAAAATGAAACAAGAAACCCAATCAAAAATGGGGTGAAGAACTAAAAAGACACTTCTCCAAAGAGGAAATACAAATGGCGAACAGGAACATGAAAAATTGCTCAATGTCACTAGCAATAAGGAAAATGTAAATGAAAACCGCAATGAGATACCACCTTACACAGGTAAGAATGGCCCACATCCAAAACACGGGCAACAACAAGTGTAGGCGTGGATGTGGACAGAAAGGAACATTCTTACACTGCTGGTGGAAATGTAAACTGGTCCAGCCACTATGGAAAGGTGTGTGGAGGGCCCTCAAACTAATGGAAATGGAACTGCCATTTGACCCAGCAATCGCTCTTCTGAGAATCTACCCAAAGGTTCTTCCTTTTAAAGCTAAAGATAAAGACAATTCGCTTGGAGTGATATGGTGCTACTGTCAGTATGAACAGATGCCAGGTGGCTGCTTCTGCAAAGGGAGGTGACCGGGTTTGAGAGGCAGCTCAGTAGGAGTGTGGAGAGAAAAGGAAGTGTGGAAAGAGCGGCCATGACCCACGCAGTCTGTGATCAACCCCGAGCTGTGGCAGCCTTGGCCTGGGTTGCGCCACTGGACCAGCTCTGACAGCTACAGAACTGGTGGCCGGCTGCCCCACCCCAGCACGAGTTGGGTCAGAGTTGACTCTCAACTGAGTCAGTCCAGGTCAGGATTAGAACTAGGCAGCCAGAGAGCAGCCCATGGCGCCAGAGAGCTGGGCCTGGGAGCAGGTCAGCTGGAGAGAGGCCCCTGTGGACGGGGTGCAGGCAGAGCTGAGACTCTAGGGGACAGCATCGGACGCGTCTGGATGCTCCTGGAGAGACTGGCCCAGGCAGGTCATTTGCAGAATCGTCTCACTCGGGCCTCCTAGAGCTGCAGCCTGAGCACTCAGCTGGGTCCAGCCCTCTCCCTGTCACCTGCAGAGTGGCCCTCAGCTGGAGCTTGTGGCTCTGACAGGGCTGTCCTGCTGTGCGCCATTTGCAAACCGGAAAAGTCATGGCAAACGAGATAAGAAAAACCTCTCCTTAACCAGTTCCCAAAAAACTAGGGACTGATTTACTGCAATGACCTTCTGAGAAAGCAGTGGCGCCGCTGGCTTCCCTGAATCAGAGATAGTGACCACCTGCCTACCCACTCCATCTCCTCCCTTATCCTTAGGCTTGAAACTGTTGATTGTCTCTCAGGTTTGTGTTTGTCTTCTTCAAAGTTCAACAGACCCTCACCCTGTGTCCCTATAAATACCCCTTCTTTTTGTTAACAAACTTGCCTCATGGTCCATATTCCATTTGGCCCCTGACTGTGGCTGAGTAACTCTCTTCTCGTTAATGCAGTTCTCGTACCTTGCATCTGGCTGCCACCACTGTCCACCCTTGGCTTAAGCCAGCAGCTCTTCCAAGGCTGTGCCACTGGTGCCTGTTCCCTGGCACTGCCACGCTGGCGGAGCTGACCAGGCCTGTGGACGGTGTCCAGCAACCTGTGAGGACCATCCACCCTTCTGACGCTCCAGTCCTGCCTCCCGGAGCTGAACTCTGGTGCTGTCCACTCTGGCATCTGGCACTGGCCAGTCTGGCCTTCAGATGGACCATGCATAGTCTGTGGTGGTCGCCATGTTCAGTCAAGAGTCAGGCCACAGCCCTCCCTTCACAGCACGACCCGAGATCCCCGCTACCATCAAAAGCACAGCACCATGCAGCTGGGGAAGCCGTGGTGGTTCCTGAAGATCAGAAACTGTCAGGGGTGGGGACGCTGACACCTGTGCCCAAAGACACCCCCCTTTTCACCATGCACCCCATCACTAATGCTGCTTTGTGGTTGTGCCCCAAGTGTGGGGTCTCACATCATGTGAGCACCGACCCAGAACCGAGGCCTCACTCCCTTCAGACACACTTAGAACCACACTCACAGCCGATGTGCACATTGTAGAGGGAAACAGAGCAAACTGAATGAAAGAACAATGCTAAAAAAGTCCCATCTTTGCAGTTTCCAGGTGTTAGAAACAACTAAGAATCTTGCCTCATGATTTAGTTTTTTATAAACCTTGTGGTTAAGAAACTATTTAATTTTGTGGATATTTACCAAGACACCTCATCCCCAAATATTCCTCATCCCCAAAGACCTCATCCCCAAGGGGTCTTCGTTACACTGGGAATTTAATGGGGTGACAACCACCACCCCCATCAGCTGGCCCCTGGAAGAAGAAGCAGGCAGAAGTCAGACTCTCAGGTAGTGGTGCTGGCCCTTGGGGTCATGACTGCTGGAGGGGTGGTGTACGTGGCATCATCATGGTTTCACTTCATCTCGCAGTCAAGTTCAGATCTGGAGCCCCCATCACCCATTTTTCTCTCTCCCCTCCTCTGCCCTCCCCACCAGCCTCACTGGTGCAGGAACCAACCTCTGCAGGCCTGACCTGTGTCCAGATGATTGTGGCCCCCCTCAGTCACCCGGACACTTTTCCTCCCGGGAATTCTCCAGAGCACGCCAATACTGCCTTATATTGTGAGGACTGGTATAATGGCTGGAGACAATCTTCCTGAAGCGACAGATGGAGAAGGGCACAGAAAAAGGAAAGAAGGTCTGTTCCGAGTGCAGCGGTTCGGGCCTGATCTTCAGCTTGGCGAGGCAGAGCCCCACGAAGACGTCTTCCAGCTTGAGGAACGGGACTCTCTCAGACACATCGTACACCCGGTTGGCCACGTCACCGGAGAAGATGTAGCCCGTGCCCGAGCAGAAGGGTGGGTACTTGTCCCCGGGGTAATCATATTTGCTGACATACCACTTACTGAACCAATTCCTAATGGGATATTCATTCATTTTCAAGAAGCCGGTGAAAAAGTCCGAGGTCCGGTTCTTCCTGAGGAGCAGCTCGGTCAGGTAGTGAACATTGATGAACATGTCGGAGTCTGTCTTCATCACAAAGGCCGCCTGAGGACAGTAGCGGTGGACCCACTCCAGCCCCATTATGGTCTTCAGAGTCAGGTTGTAATAAACGTCCACAAAGTCCTTCTGGGTGATGTCGTGATGCCGCTGGCTCTCCCAGGCCACTGCCTGGGTCAGGTCCTTATTGGGGGTGGTGCCCAGAAGGAAGAGCGTTTTGATGCGTTTTCCTCCCACCCTCCTCTCTCTCCCCCAGGTGTTCCGGATGGCGCTGCGGGCAGCTGACTGCTGGTGGGAAGACATCACCAGCAGAACCAGGAAGGGGGGGTCCTGCTTACAGTACACGTCTGGGAGCTGCAGGAAGCCCCTGATCTCTCTCTGGTAAGTAAACAGACTTACTTTAAATGTGTTGGGACTGTCCATGCTAAAGTACAAGGACAGAGTGCCCAGGACCACCAGGGAAACACACAAAAATGCCATCTTCAGGGGAGCCATCTGAAAGGAACAGAGCACATGGTCAGAACTCAAAGTAGGTGGGTGCTGACCTTGACCTTGACCAAGAAGGAGGAGAGACCAAGCTTCGCGCTGCTGTTCCAGAAACCCTGGAATCTCACTGCTCATGGGTTGGAGTCTGGCCTTCAACAGAGAGGACAGCAGCATCTTCAACCTTAGGGGACATCAAGACCACAGACTGGGCACAGGTCCGGACTCCCCGGTCAGTCAGTACTAAACCAGCCTAGTCATCTTTCTCATCTACTGGAAGGGGACCAGATGTCCAACTAGGTCCTTCAAGCACTGCCCTGCTCAAGCTCCTCCTGGAGTCACCTAGGGAATCCCCTAAGTTCAAACCCAAATACTGTTGGTCACAGACATCCCGCATCCCACACTTCCTTTCGTTTGAAGAATCCAAGAACGTACAGTGACGTCAGCACCAAACACAGGCCCGAACACAGCCTCTGCTGTGTCACTCAGAAAAGCTTTGCAAACCCACAAGAGCAACACCATCACTCAACGCTTGACATGTTCCAGCGTCCACCCCTCCCCTGTAGACTGCACATAACACCTGCCAACAGGAGGCTATGCCTCTGTGAGTCCACCATTTTGTTTCAGCCTCCTCGCTGCTCTTTGGCCGATGTGTCACACTACACACATCCCAAGGGGAGAGCACAGAAAGGCAGGAGAGGGTATGTGGTGAGCACTTTGTGGTTCCGACCAGAACACGTTACCTTGCACTGTCCACACTTACCTACCACCCTTTGCCAAAGAGGCCATCCCAGGGGCCCCTCAGCTCAGTCATGGAGCACAGGAATAGTTTGAGTGGCTGTCTCTCATCTCCACCACCCAGCAACACAGGCGCCCGATCACTCACCCCAGGCAATGAAAGGGGCCTGTCTAGCAGGAACGTCCAAGCTGCCGAAACTGAAACTCCAGCCAGAGCACGAGCACACTCTCTGAGGGCACCTGAGTCGAAGCCATGTGGTCAGCAAGAAAATAACACTGAATATAACACCGAGACCAGGAAGATTTCCCGGAGGACAGGAGATTGAATGGGTATTGACAGGAGAGGCTCAAAAAGGGGGAGGATCTGTCACTGAGTGGACAGGCTCTTAGAAGATCTGAAGACAACACAAAGAAAGGAAACTATAGACCAATCTTCCTAATAAATGCAAATGCAAAAATTCCTCAATAAAACTTAGCAAACTGTAGCCAACAATGCATCAAAAGGATTATACAACATGACCAAGTGGGGTTTACTCCAAGGAAACAAGGATGGTTCAACATCTGAAAATAAATTGACATAATTCACAACATCAGCAAAAAGAAAACTACCATATCATCCTATCAATAGATGCTGAGAAAGCGTTTGATAAAGTCTAACATCCATTTATGATGAAAACCTTAAAAAGAACTCAGGTTAAAAGGGACATATCTTAACATAATAAAAGCCATATATGATAAACCCACAGCTAACATTATTATTAATGGTGAAAAACTGAAACCCTTCCCATTAAGATCTGGAACAAGACAAGGATGTCCACTCTGACCGCTGCCTTTAAATAAAGTAGAAGTCCTAGCTAGAACAATTAAGAAAGGGAAAGAAATAAAAGAAATCCAAATACAGAAAAAGAGCTGTCATTATATGCAGATGATATAATAATAATAATAATAATAATAATACAGAGAAGCCAATAAAACCACAGAAAAATTAAAACAATAAACCATTTTAGTAAAGTAGAAGCTAAAAAAATCAATACACAAAAATCAGTGACCTTCCTACATGTAAACAATCAATCTCAAGAAAAAGAAATTTAAAAAATCATGACATTTACAATTGGACCAAAAAAATGAAATACTTGGGGATAAATCCAACAAAGGAGATGAAAGAGCTATATAAGGAAAAACACAAAATACTGTTAAAAGAAATAGATGAACACTTCTCAAAAAAAGAAATACGAATGGCTAATAGGTATATGAAAAAATGTTCAACATCATTAATAATCAGGGAAATGCAAATCAAAACCACAATGAAATATCATCTCACACCAGTAAGAATGACCCATTAAAAAAAAAAAAAACAGGCAACAACAAATGCTGGTGTGGATGTGGAGAGAAAGGAACATTTTTATACACTGGTGAGAATGCAAACTGACCCAGCTATTGTGAAAAGCTGTGTGGAGAACCTTCAAGCTACTAAAAATAGAGCTACCATTAGATCGAGCAATCCCACTTCTGGACTTTACCCAAAAGATACAAAAACACTCATTCAAAAGGACACTGTATCGGATGTTTATTGCAGCACCACTTACCATAACCAGGATCTGGAAACAACCCAAATGCCCCCAAATAGACGAATGGGTCAGAAAGTTGTGGTATATTCACATGATGGAATAGTATTCATCAATCAAAAAAGACAAACTATATGTAGCACCATGGAAAGAGCTAGAAGGAATCATATTAGAAGAAATAAGCCAGAAAGAAAAAGAAATATTGGGTGGTCTCACTTATAAGAGGGATAGAGGGAAAACAAACAAACAAATGCACAAGGAAAATTTTAAATTGTCTCTAGAACCGAAGTAAAGAGCAAGAGAAGAGGAGGGGGTACAGTTGGGGAGGGATGGACACAAGAGATTAAGCTGGTTCACAGTGATAAGGTGATGGGAGAACCTCAGGGTAGACAATGATGTAATGTGTGTGTGTGTAATCAATTTTAAAAAATAAAACTTAAAAATATAAATAAACAAATAATAATAAATAACAAATTAAAAATATAATAAAATAAATAATAAAAATAATTTTAAATAGTGATAAAATAATAAAAATATAAAATTGACACCCATTTTAATAGGAGAAATTATTTGCAGAGTATATATCTGCTATATATATATATATATATATCTGATGGAAGACTGATAGTTAAGATACATAAAGAACTCATTCAATTCAACATCAACAAAAAATATCCTAATCAAAACATGGGCAGAAGAATTCTAGACACTTCTCCAAAAATGTTATTGAGTGAGCCAACCAGCTCTTGAAAACATTCTCATCATTACCAAACTTCAAGAAAATACAAATCAAAATCACAATAGATAGCATCTTGTACATGAGAGAATGCCCCAAATCAAAGAGACCAAAAACAAACACGTGCTGGCAAGATGTGGAGGAAAAGGAAGACTTGTAGACAGATGATGGGAATGTAAACAGATCCATCCCTACGCAAAACAGTATGGGGGGTCTCAAAACAATAAAAGTAGATCAACCATGGGATTAAGAAATACCCCTCTAGTTATCTATTCAAAGGATGCAAAGTTTTTAATTTGGAGGGAGATATGCACACCTATGTTCACTGCCGGAATAATTTTAGTTAGTTAGCTATTGTGAACTGAGCCTGGTTTTCCTACTTTTTTTTTCTTTTAGTTTCCATACAGTGGTGATCACATGTGTGTGGTTGTCATTCCTCTTAGGCACAGCCATCCTTTCCATATTATACTCCTTATCCCCCAAACTAACCCCCCTATCCCCCTTCCCCCCTCTGGTCACTCCAGTTTCTCCCATTGCAAGCCTTTGGTCCATGTTTGGCCCACTGGTCTTCTTTTTTTCTGGAACTATGTCCTTTTTCCTGGGTGTGGACTTGCACTCCTGGACAGCAAACTGCAGGAATATTTAAAATAGCCAAGTTACATAGGTGAATATGTGGTATAGACATAAAATGGGACACTATTTGAGTATAAAAAGTGATGAAATCTTGCCATGTGTGACCGTGAGGATGGAACTGATAAGGGGAATGTTTTGCTAAATGTGCCAAAAGGGAAAATGCCATGGTCCAGCTGGGGTGGGGAATGCTGCCTGAGGGAAGGGGTGAGGATTGCAATCAAGATGATCAAGATGATCTCTTGGGCAGGAGAACACAGCAGCTTTTCTCTTGATCCACTGGTCACAAGTTTAATTTTCATACAGCTTTTATACAATTCATGTAACACAAGTTCATCAACTACAACAGTCTTTTGCTTGACATCAGTTTTGCAGGGGTCTGCTTATCTAGGATAGATGGCCTATCTCTAGGGTCTGCTTATCTAGGATAGATGGCCATCACCAGACCCTCTGTAGGATGCCTGATATACTTTACAGGGCTTCCTGATATCTATGCAGATTAAAAATCCTAGGACATACTAGGACACATTTCACTGCTAAATCCTGAAAGAGTTTGGCAAGATCAAGTTCTCTGAAAGCAATGACCCTTACAGGATAAATAGACCCTTACAGGATAAATCAGGACAACCCATCTGGAAATCAGTTTGATCTTTGCTATTAAGGCTGAAAATATGTATGCCAGAAAACCAGAGATGCCACACTAGGAATACAACTACTAGAGGAACACACGCTCCTATACAGCAGGGGACAGAACCAAGAGTGAGTGTTTGCAGCACATTGTCCACATGGGCCAACAAGAAAGGGCCACTCCCAGTGTTAAGTCCAAGGCGGGCCTATTCCTGGGGGGCTATGGAGGAACGAGACTGACAGGATTCTTTCTACAAAAGCACGGGGTTTATTCAGACCAGCATGCTGGGGCCAGCATGCTGGGGCCCCGAGCACAAGATTCAGGGTTTATTTATACAGAGATCAGGTTGTATAACACTTTTAACACCTTTAACTTCTGTGGCTACAGACAGTTGCAGGGTGGAACAATACAGGCTGCAACACATCCTGTCTTTCCTCTATTCACTTCTTGCAATCATTTGTTCTGACAGTGTTTGCAACTTAGTCAAACTGCAAGGCTACTGAGCAGGTACAGAAAAGCAAGCGAGCATATTAGCAAAGCAATAACCCTTTATGTCCTGCAACAGGGGGATGCCTCCTTTTAAGCCCTACACCAGAATACAGACAATGGAATCCACAATGGAAATACGTAAACCACAGCGATGGCACTGAAAGTGCAAACACAGGCGATGGCTCTACAGCTTGGGAAAGCACACACAGGCAGTGCGGGACTCAGAGAAAGTGATGGTGCGAAGGCTCAGGCATTATTTCTTTAAGCAACAGCTCACAGAACACATCTAACGTGGTGTCTGATCAAGAACCGTCTTCAAGTGCACCTCTGAGTTAGTCATTAAACTCTGTACCCAGGATGTGTCTCATGCAGAATTTACTCTTTGTTAATGGGGGGAAGTAGATAAGACAGGAACAGCACACACCAAAACAACCATATTTAAGCCTGGGGAGCATTTGGCATGAATGAGTCTTGTCAGCAGAGCTATAACCCAGCATAAACTACTTCAATTTAGAAATGAGTGAAAAATCTTTCTTGAACGAAAGTAAAATAGCTGATGACCAACAGTGTCTGAGGAGCTGAATCCTAGGAAGCAATGCCTCTTCCCTTTCCCTCTGTGGGGGCCAGAAGGGGGGCCCAGAGCTGGGGTCTCCAGTTGCTGCACAGCATGGTTACCCCCTAGAGCTTCCCAGCCCCCCCAGGGCCCAGCCAAGAGCCAGACCACTGGTGAGAATCAGCACAGCCTGAGTGTGTCTGTGTCACAACCAGGTGACCACAGCCTTCAGTCCCCTGAGAACCTCTCTCTCCACCCCAGAGGCCAGGTGGACAACAGTTCTCCGTGTGCCTCATGGGTTGCGTGTCCTGCGTGAGCTGGAGATCCCTCGTTCGCCATTTTTTGCACAACTTATGGGGAAGGCAGCAAGATGGACAAAGAGCATCCATGTCACTGAAAGTGCTCTCATCTTCTGGGAACCTACCCAAAGGAGACCTCAATACTTACACAAAGGGACACCTGTACTCAGATGTTTAGTGTAGCATTATAATTGCAAGGACATGGAAACAACCCGAATGTCCCAAAACAGACAAATGGATGAAAAGGGTGTGGTATATTACATAATGGAATGTTCTCATCCATTAAACATGACAAATCAGATGACTTTGAGGTAACATGGACCTAGAAGAAATCATATTAGCAGAAACAAGTCAGAAAGAAAAAGACAGAAACCAAATGGTTTTACTGACATATGGGACATAGGAAAAACAAGCAAAAGGTTGGGAGGAAAAGTCAAAACAAGCTAACAACCAAACTGAAGTACACAACTGGGGGTAAGTAGATGGGTGGGAGCAGTCAGGGAGGGGAGGAGGTGGGTGACCCCCAGGGTATACAAATACGTGAAATATATATATATAATTTTTTAAATAAAAATAAATAACTGAATAAAAGTGCTCTCAGCCTAGGGACCAGCTGAGCCTGGACCCCATACAGTGTAGGGACTGTGCCCTCCTGTCCCCAACAGAGGCGAGTCTGTCTATTGTGCCCCAGGGGGGTGGGGACGCCCTCACACCCCGCCCTGGCACTGTTCCCAAGCAGCTGCTGTCAGACCACAGGACCCAGCGCTCCCCAGCTGTGCTGTAGCGGGGCTCACACTAGGACAGACCAAGACACCCTCTTGCACGTGCTGACCAGGTAGCGCCCCGCACTCGGCCACGCTGCCAGCCATGTATGCACATGGCCCTGCATCCCCAGGCCCCTGTCACCCTGTTCTTCTCCACGGGACACAGAGGAGCGGAGCTACGAAGGTCGTCCCAGCTCAGACACCACAGAAGGGCCTTGCTGACCAGGAGCCCTCTTCTGTCCCCAGCCAGGGTGCTCCAACGGCCACCAGCGTCCCCAGGGTGTCCCTCCTGGGAAGGAAGCTATTTCTGAGTCCGAGCCCCCAACAGCAGCGTCCACAGCGGGGCCAGACTACGGCGACAGGAGCCACCGTCAAAGCACAGAGGAAGCCCGAGCAGGAGAGGACTTTACCTTCACAGCCCTCATCTCCAAGACCAGCGCTGCGGGCCCCAGGACCAAGCGACAGACAAGGCTGGGAGCAGCGCGGCCTGGGCTCGGAGCGCTGCTGGCCTGGGGAGACACAGTCGTGTCTTGTGTGACCAGGATGTGGAGCGCCGGAGAGAGGGCTCCAGTACAGGGTTATCAGGAAACTAAACATTACCTTTGACAAAGCAAGAAATAAAGTGATGGAGCAATGAGGAAGAAGGATTATGTCCGAGCGCACACAACGTACGCAAATAGCAAGTAAACTTGAGCTGCAAGCGAGAGCAGGGGCTCATGGAAAAACATGAGTACTCACAACTCTAGTGTGTGACACTGAGAGGTTCCTAAACAAGGAAAGTGATGAAGGGTCAACCGCAAAGCTGTCATCATGGGAACGGGACAGGGAAGTGGCACAAGACAAAAGGTGGCCAGCTCGCCCCACCTGAGAGGAAGCTCATCTGAGGGACTGTGAGAAGACACGGCAGAAGCAGCAGGTTGTTAGAAATACTAACGCCTAGCCACGGCCCCACACCAGAGCTGCTGGCACAAGAGAGGAGCTGAACCCGCCACCTGGGGAGTCTGTCTCCCACAGGGAACGCCTCACCACCAGCAACTGGGAATCAGGCTCCTGAAACCAGATAGCAGAACCACACGGCACAGACGCAGCCAAAGGTGACAGGTCAGAGCCTGGAGAAGCCACCACGCAGCTGCCCCACAACAAGCTCCTGATGAGCTCGGCCTGACCACCCACCTCCGTTACCCCTGGAGACCCGAGCAGCCTGGTCTGTGCTGTCCAGGAGGGCACGTCCACACCCAGGAGGAAGGACATAGGTCCAGAAAAAGAGACCAGTGGACCCAGCATGGATCAACGACTTGCAGTGGGAGGAGTTGGGGTGACCAGAGGGGGGAAGGGGAATGGAGGAATGGGCTGGAAGATAGGGGTACAATACAGAAGGCAGGGCCACGCCTAAGGGGAACAACAACCACACACACGTGACCATATTGTATGAAAATTACAAAATAAAATAAAAATAAGTGAAAGAAATACAGATGCTAAAGCCAGAGGACTCCAGGGAGGGAGGGGGCCGGCCTGGGCAGGACAACTCGTGCCCAAAACAGTCCTGCTGCTGATCCCTGAGGCTCAAGTGACCTTGGACTTGAGGCCTGGGGTTCCCTTGGGCAAAGTGATGTTTCCTCACCTGCCACCAGCACAATGTGTACGAATTTTAAAAGCTGAAATGTTGGGGGAGGGGAGTGGCATCCCCAAGGGAACCAACAACCGTACAAAGAGGAATGATGTAGGACACTAAAATATTTTTTAATTAGAGGATACAATATCAGCGATTATCAAATATGTTTATGAACTAAACTGTCAAAAAATAAAATTATAGCAAAATCTCAACACCAAAATTTTCAAAAAGGGAGCAGAAACACATCAAGATAGTAGCAATCACTCTGGCTAGTAGGACTTTGGGTTTTGAATATAGTATTTTTTTCCAATGCTTTATTTAGATTTTCCTTCTACATACATTTATTTTGTAATGGAGGGAACATCAGAAATTTAAAATAAAAGATAAACATACAAAATTAAATTAGGTGGGGTTTTAGCCCCATCCACCAGCAGATGGTTGCACGGGGCAGCCATGCGCAACCCTGCCATCCGGGCCCCACCCCCACGCAGGGAGGTACTAGCACATGGGCAAGGGGTTGGGGGGAAGGGGAAATCCCCCTTCCATTTCACTCTCACTGCAGCTAATCTTCAGGAGGAGGAATAACATAAATCATACAGACACCATCATAGAATGGGTGAGGGAGCAGGTAAAATCCAGAGCTGGACACAGGAGATGGACTATGGAGCGAACCAGTGCATGCGAGACTGGAGAAACAACTGTCACAAAGCGCGCCTATGCTCTCACCAGCTCTGAAAGAGCCAAGATTTCGTTTCGGAGATGCCTTCTAGGAGAGCAAGGTGCCCCTCCCCACGCCACAGGAGAGGAAGGCCACAGAGTGGGGACATCGGCCCCACAGCAAAGCTGCAAACTGAGGCAGAGGAGAGGATCTACGACGGCCATTCACAGATGCCTGAGTCCACAGATGCCTGAGTCCACGGAGAAGCTTCTTCACCGACACTGGCTGGTGGTGAGACCCCCTCAACCAGACACGAGAACCATAAGGTAAAGTAAAGCAAAACAACACAGAGAAAGGATTGAAGAAGACGGCCTGCAACGAGAAAGCATGGACAGACCACAAATAAATACAGACGGGCCGCCCAATGCGAGGTTAACACTGAAAACCTACCAGCACGGTTCGCCTGGTCCCAGGAACACAGCCCCTCACCCCGTGAAAGGACACTGCCACAGGAAAGAAAGACTAATGGACTTAACACAGACTAGCAAACAATAAAGAGAGGGGTTTGAGTGAATGGAGGGGGTGATGGGGGGGATCCCAAAAACCATTTACTGAGGTTGTGATTTAAAGAATAAAATTAAATCGAATTTTTAAAAAAACTGCAATTTTTCCGAGACAGGAGGGTTCCTGGGGCAGAAACAGGCTTAAAAGGGGCTGATCCCACCAAGCCGGTGGCTTCAGGCAGGGTCACCTGCCGCCGTATTTGCCCAGTTTCAGTGACCACATCTGCCCAGTCTGTGCTTTCCTGGGTGTCTTCACGCAGCCCGCCACACTGTGCCCTTGCTTGCTTGTTGTACCGTCTGTGCCCTGTCCCTTACCTGGAAGAGCCCCTCTGTCCAGAGAGTCTCTGAGCAGGGCCATGATGCCCACATGTCATGGGAAAAGTCCTCCTGGTTCTTGCCACTTCCCTCTCTCTTAGCGCTGAAGCCTGGCTCCAGTCAGCTGTACCAGGGACTGGGAGAGGTGGGGGGACATCGCCAGGTCTTGGGTACAAAGACACTTGCCTGTTGTCCAACATCCCACCCCCCCATGAAGACACTACACCCCTCCCATGAAGACCATACCTGGCTACTAAATGCACTAGTTCCATCTGAGACTGTTTCACAGCTTCATTTGACTTGTTAAAGAAAACACTTTCCGATAGCAACAGCCCTGGGTTCCAGGTCAAAGCAAAATACACCCTGAAATGCCTACGAAATTGCACTTTTTCCTTCTCTTTTTGAAATAGTGACTAACCAGTCATTGGATGTAACACCCAAGAGAAGAGAAATGAGAGTTTGTGAGTGAGATTGAAGGAAATAATCCAAACATCTTTAAGTGCAAGTTGCTAGAAACTTCCTTGACCTTTTACCTGACTTTTATCAGGGGTTAAGGATTAGAAAAGGTGTTAGAATTGAAGCACATGTTCTTCAAGTAAATTATAAAAAGCTATTTATGTCTTTCCATCTAAAGGGATAAAGGTATAATTCTTAAAATGACTTATAATTTAAAAATTAGGAAATGAAGGGCTAAGTGTTTTTAGTAAAAGCTGAAAATAATGAGAGCAATTAACCTGGTTATTTAAAAATGTGTATCTTCAATAAAGGGCATTGGAAAAATTATGAAGATTTATAAGAAGAAAAATCTTAAAAAGAGAATGTATGTAGTCTGTATGTAGTATGTAGTATTTTGTACTTGTCTGGACAAAGTCAGAGAAATTGTTACAAAACTTACTACAAATATTAATGTATTGTGTAAAACCCATTTTAGCTTTTTTTTATCTGCAGAAAGACAAAAGTATTCACAAACGGTTGCCAATAAACTGTTTACATAATCCTGAGATCTAGGGCTTCAAGTATTATCTTTAAATAATCTTGTCGATCAGTGTTAAACTTTGTCAAAACTATTTTACTTTTTAAATCATTGCCACTTTGGTTAACTGGATAATTAAATGTGGGTTTATAGCAGTCTGTGTAAATGTTTAAACTTCCCTGATAATAGCATGTAAATAAAAGTTTGTCAGTTATTATCAGGGAAATGCTCGTCAAAACTACAGTGAGATATCACCTCATATGGGTGAGACTGGTTCACATTAAAAAAAAGAAGAAAGAAACAACAAATGCTGGTGTGGATATGGAGGAAAAGGACCACTTTTAAAGTGCTGGTGGAACTGTGGGCTGCTCCAGCCACTGTGGAAATTCGTGTGGAAGAGCCTCAGAACACTAAAAATGCATCTACCCTATGAACCACAATTCCACTGCTGGGAATCTGCCCAAAGGACACAAAAGCACTAATTCGAAAGTAAACCTGCCCTCCTGTATTTATGGTAGCACTGTTTGCAATAGACGAGACATGGAAACCACCTAAATACCCCCAAAGAGATGAGTGGACCAAAAACATGTGGTCTATATACACAGTGAAACAGTATTCATCAATCAAAAAAGATAAACTGCTGCTGTTGGTGGCAACATGGATGGATCTGGAAAGGATGATGCTAATAAATCAGAAGGAAAAGGATCAATATGTCATGGTCCCACTAGTATGCGGAATAAAGAAAAACCAAACAAAGGGTAAGACAAAGACTCCCTTTAAAACCAGCCCTGGCAAGATGACCAGAGATCTGAGGTATCCCGCAGGGAAGAGTTAGGGAGGGGGTCACACTAGGGAGGGAAGAGGATGTGGGACAGTGGAGACAGGTCACAGGGGCTGTGAGAGTGGGAGATTGGTGTGTAAAGTTTAAGAAAAGCAATGAAGTCACCTTCCTGTGACTATAGATTTGCAAATTTCAAAGAGAAGTGGGAGTACTTTGATTAGCATACCTGACTAAGAGGCTGCCTATCTGAGGCCTGTCTTGGCAGGGGAGAAGTAATGTAAGTTGAGAACAAAGAACAGGATTCAGCCATTTTGGAGGAAAGATGGAGGCCCAGCCATGATAGCCAAGGCGGCCTGTGGCCTGGAGCCTTCAGCCCAGGCTGGAGGATTCATGCTTTTAGTAAGCATAAGCTGAACGTGCCTGTTGAAAGCTAGAGTTTGGAGATTTGGAACTCTCGTGCTGAAGTCTTGTGACACCTGGTTGGCTTAGATGTTCGGTGGAGGAGCCATAAGCTAGGCCTGAGAAGAAAATGAACTTTACAAAGAAAAAAAGAAAGAAAGAAAATGAACTTTGCTGGTTCCTGCATTTCGGAGTTTCTTTCCACCGCCCAAAGTAAGGAGGACACAGCAAGGAGAAGGCAGCATCATGCCTTCGACTACATGCTTAGAGGAAGCCGGAGCATGCCAAGAAGGATGTTTTGTTTTAAGAACACGTGTTGCTGAACTCTGAAGGACTGGATACGTGGTGAGGTTATCAGGACTAAGAGACTGAAGGTTTTGGACAATGGTGGGGTAACTAGGTTTTCATGTTATCTTGCTATACATATATTTAGAAAACCACTTTGTTAGAAACAAGTAGTTCTTTTCACCTTAAGAATCTGTTTTGGCTTTGAAAATGATGGTAAGGGGGAAATGGGTGGCAGTAAGAACCCACATGGTGATACATGTCTGGGGAGCTGCAGAAGGTACAGTGAGGCAAGCTGAAAAGTTTACAATGCAGGTCTGACTTTTTTTTTCTGTAGTCTTGGGCTTGGGAGATGAGATGTGTTGGCTGGAATCTGCATAACAGAAGTAGGGAGTCTGTGAGGAGAAAGGCATTCACTTGCAGGAGGTTTAGGTTTGAATCTGCCTGGGAGAAGCAGGCAAATGACTTTTTGAGAATTTATAAAGTTGAAAAGCCTCTCCCCCTTGCCGGATAACATTGTCATGATAAGGAGAAAATAATTAACCTTCTTAGCACATATGCATTTTGTTTAGCTTTTCTTCCCCTCAGCCATTTCTTCTTTATTAACAAATCTATTGTTTCCCATCCTTAGTTGCTTTTCACAATCAAGGATTTCTCCCCTTGGGTGTGGCCACTACCATTTTCCAGCAACATATCACCCACTGTCCTCCACTGCGGCTATTGTGCTCTCCTCCCAGCCCTGCGTTTCCTCGACCCTTTCTCCCCCAACTATGTTTATTGAGGTAAAGTTGGTGCATATCATTGTATTTGTTTTAAGGATTATAGAGCAATCATCCTGTTCGTGAGCCAGCTGTAGTGCATGTTCTTTATTAGTGTTCTAGCAGCTACACACCAGGCAGGACAGAGCAGGGCAGGACCAAGGCTGGGCCAGGGAGCCCACAGCCCTCAGGAATCTTCACGCTTTCTCTGGGTCTCTCCAGCATTCTCCCCTCTGTGCTCTCTTCACCTGAGCTCCTCCACCCCAGGGTGATGCCACTCTTTCATCGCCTCCTCCCAGGCCCAGGTGAGCCCACTCATGCATGCACACACGCACTGGGCCAGGTATCAACAATGGGGGCCTGCAACACCACAGGTGCTGCTCCTAGACCAGCTCATTTAGCCTTCAAGGGCTCTAAGTTCAAACATCTACGAATGTATTTTCACAATAAGACCACCTACGCCCCAGTACTCCCCCACCATGTTCCCTCTTGCCCTCACCCTCCACCCTCTGCCCCTCCCCCTCTGGCAGATTCCATTTCACAGTCATATGTCCACCGTTTGTTTTTGGTTTGGTCTCATCTGACCCTTTGCTTTCTTTCTCTATCTTCACATATAAAGGAAGTCATACAGATTTGTCTTTCACCTGACTTACTTTGCTTATCAGCATCCTTCTCCAGCTTCCTCTGCGTTGCCACATGTGATAAGCAAGGGATCTTTTTTTAATAGTTAAACAGTATTCAATTGTATATATAAACCCCATTTTTCTGATCCACTGCTCTGTCCTTGGCCATGTAGGTCATTTCTGTATGCTGGTTATTGTAAATCATGCTGTGAAATAGGCAGGCATGTATCACTTTGAAGGAGTGTTTTTGCATTTTTTTTCATGTTTTTGCATTCTTTAGGTGGTGTCTAGGGATAGAGTTGCTGGATCATGAGATCAATGTTTAATATTTTGAGAAACCTCCTTACTATTTTGCATAGGCACTAGGCCAGATCTTGGTTTCGCCGACGTTTCCTATTATCTCTTGCTTTCTATTTCATTTATTTCTGCTTAATTATTACTTCCTGCATTCGACCTTTAGTTTCATTTGCCCTCTTTCTAGTTCCTATATAGAGAAAAACTGTTTATTTGAGGCTTTTCTTGTTTATTGATAGACCTGTATTTCTGTGAACTTTGCTCTTTCCTCTTTGGTTGAATTCCTTAATATTGATAGCTTATCTCTTCACTTTTCCTTGTTCTCCAGGAAACTTTTTATTTTTCCCTTTGATTTTTTTCTTTCTCTTGGGATGGTAATTTCTATAGATGTTTATTAAGTACATATAATGAATCTAATTATATTAAGTCCATATAATTCATTTGAAAGGAAATTTTGGTTGACATAGGAAGTATACAATAAGCAATGTACATCTAATAACTGTATATAACTTGTAGAAACCTGTGGTTATCAAGAAAGGAGATTCATAAATTTTATCTGGGATAATAAATGTTGCTTTTTAATGTTCTGTAGCTTGTAATATTTGGGGAAAAAAATCCCTGGAAAAATTGTAGTAAGTGTCTATTCTTGCCATCTCTGCTGAGGTGACGCTAAAGTCACAATTCCCAAGTAATTCGCAGGGGGCTAGAAAGCTGACAGGAGCTCACAGATCTCTGGGAGAGCATGAGCACACCCTGCCAAGGCAGAAGCACCTGCCAGGGTGATCCGTAGGTGAACATTTGGAAGTGGAGACCCACGGTGGGACAAGAGTCCAAATGTTACCCTCCCCCAAAGCGGGGGTCCAAGTCCTCGGCCACCTCCCAGAATCCTCCTGAGATGCAGGAGAGTGTGCTTGGGAAGTTATTAACAGCTCACAAAGGGAAGTGCTAGCTCATCCACAGGTTGATTGTGTGTTCCTTGCCTTGTCCTAGAAACAAGTTAATGATCAGCATATTTTATTACTGCCAAGAGAAACTTCCCTGTCATTTTTTTAAAGGTCTTAGTATAAGGGTGATAGATTGAATAGCTGGCTAAGAAAACAACTCCCTGAGTGACAGTCCAAGGGTCTTGCATCACGGCCTCTCCCTGTGCCCTCTGCCTGCTGCTGACTGCCACCAGAGGTCCCCCATGACAGCCCTGACAGACGATTCCTGTCAGTGAATAACCAAAAGGCACGAGGACTTAAGAACGAATGGCCCAAGGTCTGACCAGTTCCTTTCCTGATCCTTTAAAATGTCCTTTGTCCCTGACCCTGATGGGACACACCTTGGGACCATTCCTGAGCTGTGGGTCTGTATAACCATCCCTATTATCGAACAAATTCCAAGTTCCATAGATCACAGTCCAATTACTTCTGAGCAGACACCTGTCATCTCACAGTCTTCCTAGCACTTAGTTTCACTGTGGCTACCCCATGAGTTGGAATCTTCCTACCCATGCCCTTGAACGAGCCCCCTCCTCTGAGTGTACACTGAACTCCCAGCTTTGCCTCTAGCACATGAAATACAACAAAAGCGAGGAGCTGTGACTTCAGAGACTAGGTTACAAAAGGTGCAACTTCAGTCATGTTGGGGTTCTTTTTCTGGTTCTTCTCATTCACTCCCTTTGAGGCTCCCTCTAAGCCAACTTCAGTGTTTTGAGCTGTGTTGTGGAGAGTTCCCATGGCCAAGGACTAAGGGAACCATCTGCAGACAGCCTTGGAGGAACCGTGATGGTCGGTTTTATGTATCAGTGTGGCCAGGTGCATGGCCCGCCTTCAGCGATACACTGATCTCACTCTGGTTGTGGAGATACTTTGCAGAGATGGAGAACACCTTTATCAGCTGCTTTAGGCAAAGAATGCCCTCTGCTATCTGAGTGAATCAATTGAAATCAGAAGTGAGGTTTCCCTGAGGAAGTGGAGGTGCCGTCCATGGACCATCGCATAGGTCCTGCCACAATGTCCTGGCAGCTTGTAGTGTTCTACCCTCCACTACGCATGACAATTGCTTGAGTCAATTTCTTGTAACAGATACAAAGAAATGGAGATAAAATGGAAATGGAGAAAGAGAAGAGTGGACAGGCAGACAGACAGACAGACAGATTCTATTGGTTCTATTTCCTCCTGATTGAACCATAACTGATCCTGCCAACAACCACTGCGTGGACTTAATGGGCCCATCCTCAGTCAAGCCATCAGATGAGACACAAGCTACCACTTTGGTTTTTTGTTTTGTTTTATTGCACATATATATGTATTTTTTAACATCATTGTCTACCATGAGGCTCTTCCACCATCCCATCACCCATGAACCATCATCTTAATCTCTTGTGCCCTTCCCTCCCCTGATCTTCCTCCCACCCCCTCGCTCCTCTCTTACTCTATGCTTTCACTCTGTTAACAGTTTTGAATTTTTCTTGTCCTTTTGTTTATTTGTTTTCCCTATATACCACATAAAAGTGAGATCATCCAGTATTTCTCTTTACCTTTCTGGCTTATTTCAGCTAACATGATTCCTTCTAGGTCCATCCATGTTATCACACAGGCATCAAATCTGTCTTTTTTGGTCGCAGAATAATATTCCATTGTGTACATAGACCACAGCTTTCTGATCCATTCATCTGTTTGGGGACATTTGGGTTGTTCCATATCCTGGTTATTGTAAACAGCACTGCAATAAGCATTCAAGTTCAGGTGTCCTTTTGAATAAGTGTTTTTGTATCCTTTGGGTAAATTCCCAGAAGTGGGGTTGTTGGATTGAATGTTAGTTCCATTTTCAGTAGTTTGAGGGCCAGTGTGCCTTCCCACCAGAAGTGTAAAGTGTTCTTTTTTCTCTACACCCATGCCACAAGTTACACTTTGATTGTAGCCTTATAACCCCGAGTAAAAGACACTCAGCCAAGCTGTTGTGTGTTGTTGTTGTTTTTGTATATTCTTTTCCAAGCTGTTTCTTAAAGGAATTGTGAGGTGGAGGTGTTATTAAAGCAGTTATGGTGGTAACTTGCTGCATGACAACAGCTACCTCACATGGCCAAGTTTATGGTACAACACTGGTGCTCTTCCCAAGGCCAACAAGAAGCCACTTTTCCACCTAGTACAAAGGTGGAATGGCCGTGGCCCTGAGTTCGACTTTAAAGATGGTTATTGAAAAAACAAACTTTCCAGAGAAGATACAATGCAAACAAAAAGTCCCATCAATAAGTTCCTATGGAAAAACTGTCATGTTAGAGCAATTCAATAAAAGAATGAAACCATACCTGAATCAACTCAAGATGAATTAAAGACTTGAAAATACAACCTGAAACCATAAGATATATATAAGAAACTTAGGCTAAAAACTCTTTGATGCTGGTTTTAATGATGTCATTGTTAATTCATCTCCAACAGTGAAAGATAAGAGAATATAAGCAAATAGGACTACATCAATGAACTCCTGAAAATGAACGCAGGGAGGGATCAGTCCAAGAGATCAGGATGATAGTTTATGGGTGACACGGTAGTGGTCAGAGAACTTTAGGGTATACAATGATGAAAAGTTATAAATAATTATCAATAGAAAATAAAAATGAAACTTAGATTTTTCTTTTACTGACAAAGAAAAAGCAATCACTCCTGATTTTAAGTATGGATAAGATAAATATAAAAGTATAGAGAAAAAATCAAAATCTAAGCATGTTCTACACTTTAAAATGATGGCCATAGTCCTAATGTCTTGTTCTACATTTTTAAAATCCTAAACAATATTAGCCATAAAGATAAATCTATAGTAATAAGGTATAAATTTTAAATGTGCTAAAAATGAGACCTATGTAACTGTTACTACAGTTAAATGTTTGATATTGTATAAATATAATGAACATTCCTTCATACAAAGTATATACATTCTGAGATGCCAAAGAGAATGCTAGGATAGCTGCTACTCTAGGTTTTATCTTTGAAAATATTTTAAAAGGTGTAATCAGTTCCCATCATTCCATTTATACAGGAGGCAGCATAAACATTTGAGAGCAACAAATTTGACTTATATTCTAAAAATAAATATTACATGTAAATTTTTTTAATGTGGAAGAGGTGAAGTGACACTTCTCCAAAGAAAAAAGCACAAATGACCAATGAGAACGCATTCAACATCAATTATTAGCAGGGAAATGCAAATTAAAACCACAAAGAGATACCACCTGCCACATCAGAAAAATTGGAAGCAACAAAAGCTGGTGAGAATGTGAAGAGAAAAGAACCCTCATGCAGTGCTGATGGAGTGCAAACTGGCCCAGTCATCATGGAAAGCTGTGTGGAGGATCTTCATAACACTAAAAATAGACATACAGGAGTCACCGCCAATGATTCTACTCCTAGGACTCTACCCCAAAGACACAAACACATTAATTTAAAAGGAAATTTGTACTTTTATGTTCGTTGCAGCACGATTCACAATGGCCAAGATGTGGAAATAATCTAAATGCCCCAAAACAGTTGACAGAATCAAGAAGAGCAGTCTACATACACAATACTAGCCCGCCTCAAAAAGACAAATTCATGCCATTTGCAGTGACATGGAGTTGGAAAGGATTGTGTTAAAGTGAAATAAGTCTGAGGCAGACACGGTGACACATGCCTGTAAGCTTCAGCCTATGGAGTGCAGCTGGGACTGGGGATCGTGGTTCAAGTCCCACTCGGGGCAACATAGAGAGACCTAGTCCCAAAAAATACCTGGGCGTGGTGGTGCACACCTGTAATCCCAGCTACCTGGGGAGCTGAGACTGGGGATTGCTTGAGTCTGTGGTACCCCGGGCAACATGAGCCTGCAGTTCCACTGGCAAAAACAGCGAGACCTGGTCTCAAAAAAATAAATAAATAAAGTGAAATAAGTCAGAAGGAAAGAGAAAAAGGCGGATTGTTTTCACTTAAAGGTTGAGCATAGGAAAACCAAAAGATCAGAAAAAAAAACAGAACTTGCAAGCTGACCATGGAATTGGGGCAAACCGCGAGGGGGGTGGGGAGGGAAGGGGGTCACAGTAGGAGAGGGAAGAGCACAAGGGACTATGGAGATGGGTCACAGGTACTATGGTGGTGGGAGGACTACAGGGACCACACCTGAGAAGAGAACGATGTAAAAAAATTAATTTTTAAAAAACCAAATGCAAGCCTATGGAATAGGAGAATTAGGGTTTGTGTGTGTGTGTGTGTGTGTGTGTGTGCATTAGTGTTTTTGTATCTTTGGAGTAGATTCCTAGGAGTAGAATCACTGGTGGTGACTCCTGTAGGTCTCTTTTTAGGGTTCTGAAGATCCTCTCCACAGTTTTCCATGATGGCTGGGCCAGTTTGCACTCCTTCAGCACTGTAACATATGCAAACTATTTGAGAGACAGGGGTTAATATTCAAAACATAAATAACTCATATAAGTCCACAACAACAACAACAAAAGCACAAACCGGTTATAAAATGGGCAAATGATCTCAATAAATACTCACCAAAGACACTTATCACCAGGGAAATGCCACTCAAAACCACAATGAGTGTTCACCTCATTCTGCTTTAGAGAAGCTATTATCCAAAAGTTTAAATATAATAAAAGTTGTGAGGATATACAGAAAAGATAAACCCCATCCACTGTGGGTGAGATTGTAGACTGGTGAATCTCTTCACTCAATAGAGGCTTCTCAAAAAATAAAAATGAAACAACTGTGTGATCCAGTGATTCTATTTCTCATATTTGCCCAGAGAATATAGAAACACTAAGTCAGAAAGAAACAACCATCATCACGTTCATTGCAACACTATTAACTCTAGGCATGATGTGGAACCAACCCCATCTTCAAACAACTCTCAAAAGATGAGTGGCTAAAGAAGATGGGGGGGGGTGTTTGAGGTAGAATCTTACTGAGAGGTGAAAAGGGTGCCATCTTGCCATTTGCAGCAATGTGGATGGATTATGCTAAGTGAAGTAAGTCAGAAGAAGAAATACCAACATCATATGCTTTCACGCAATTGTGAAATATAAAGAAAACAGAAATAAACCCTTAGGCTCAGACAGCAGAGTGATGGGGGGAAGGAACGGGGAGGAGTGGGGAGGAATGGGCAAAAGAGGCTGACTGGTTGGTAGGAAAAGGTTAACTAGAGATTTTCTGGTAAGCACCCAGAGAAAACGTAATCTGGACCCCATCTATAGAGTGCTAGAAAGGAATTTGACCTCGATAGAAGTTAAATAAAAAGTTCTCTCAATTGCAGCACTGTTGGTAATGGGGAGGATAGCAGCTCACCAGAAGCTAATGCCTGCAAGATGTGACAACAGAAAATACTTCCGAGCATTCCCTGATGTCCTCCGAGATCAATACTGCTTCTAGCTCAGAGACACGCTTCAGATGAGCGTTTCTAACATTTCACCATTAAGTTTGACTTTTGCTATCAGTTTCTGCAGATAACCAATTAAGGTTCATTATTAGAAACAACAGAAACTGACTGCAAGCTTATCCCAAAAGCAACAACGACAAAAAAAAAAAAAAAATACCTAGTTTCTCAAAGAACAGATGGGAAGGCTGAAAAGATAGGCTTGGAGAATAGACATGAACCAAGGGAGGCGATGTGGGAGCCTGCGGCCAAAGAGACAGCTGAGAACATTGGGAGTGTCCTGGCTAGCTGTTCCTGTCCCAGGCACTGGATGGAGCCTCTGTGAAAATGACCCCCTCTGTGAAGCCCTCCCCCAGCGGGGCCACGGGTCGAGCAGCAGGCTGGCTAGGCTGAGGGTGCAGAGAGGGTTCAGGTGGGAAGTCAAACTTGACCTTAGGCTCCTAGAGTCTCAGACTCACAACAGGGGAGAGAGTTTCCCACATGTAGGAAGGAGGGGCAGGTACTGGGCTGCCAAAACAACGCATAAACAGGGACAACCAAGAGAGAACCAAGATGTGCCTTCATCAAGCTGAAGACTACACTTCTCAACTTTCAACTCACTTGCTTCTCATTTTTGCGCTGCCATGTTATTGTTATCAGCATGAGGGGTGCGATGTTTATTTAGATATATCGACTTAGCTACTCAAGAGTCTCCAGTTATCCAACCAGATGCTCACAATTCTACCTTATGAACACTGCTATTATTTCAGAACCAGCTGTGAATATATTTTGGAGATGCACTTGCCATCCACAATCAGTTGACATGATGTCAAGTGGATGACTCTGCAGAAGGTGGGTGGACCACACCTAACCAGTTGAAGGCCTAAGAAGCCAAACAGGTTTCCCAGGGAAGAAATTTTGTCTCAAAACAACCAGGTACTGCCAGCCTGGCCTACTTGTTGACATAAAACTGTGTGTGTGTGTGTGTGTGTGTGTGCGCGCGCGCGCACGCATGCATGGGTTAATATACAGATTTCAGTGGAAATGTATACAGGTTTCATTTCTTCAGAGAACCCCTAATTGATACAAGAAGTGTTTGATTTTATTATATTCATCATATGGATTTAAAAAGAAAAAACAGTTCCCTCTCTTCCTTGGGGCAGAGCCAGCTCAATTTCTCCTATGATTCGTTCTCTTCTCCTTCCTTGGTCATTACATTTCGAGACACACAGGGCCACTCAGTACTGTTCCCATAGCCCTTACAGCTAGAGGGAGCCATGAGAACACTTCTGGTTCTTGAGCTGGATCCTAAGATGTGTGACAATGGCCGTGGCTTTGCCTCAAGGTGCGGAGGCAGGAGGTGCTTGGGCACTGCCAGATGTCCTCTCCCTTGCCCACCGGAGCGTGTCCAGATTCAGGGGCCGGGCAGCCTCTGGGCAACAAGCTGGAAGCCACGTATGAGAAGAAGCCAGGTGCTTTGATTTTAGATCACGGTGTGCCAGGCGCACACACATGCCAGCACAGCCTGTTGACATCCCTGCCGGCGTGAAACCCCCTCCCATTTCCTAAGGTACAGCAACGTCCATTGCTGTGGTGGGTTCCTTATGATGTGAACATCTACTCCCATAGCTGAATGGGGCCCGTGCTTGTCCTTTCTTTCCCTTGCAGGTCCAGCTTTAGTCCTGAGGTCAACTTGTTTCCTAGAGGAAAATCATGTTCCTCTCCCTATTTTCTGGTGCCATTTGCATGCAACAGGGACTAAGGGATCTTGGAAGATAATGCATTTCCCATAAATGTCTAAGCCAACTCACCTCACTGAGCCATCTGTTTATAGAAAGTAGTCATTCTTTCTTCTCAGGCCAATTCTACTAATTATTTTCCTAGAAAATCCTTCCTGCTGTTAGATGATTTCAACAAGTGGCCCTCACTCTCTGTCAATTTTGCATGCTCTGTTTAGTCTGCCATCGCATTTTCCTCTTTGAAATCCCTAAGGATTTCTGTTGCTTCTCACCTTCTTTCTTCATCATTCACAAAGATAACTTGGTTTAAAAGTATTTTCAAACCACCCATGCTTTGTGGTTCGAGGTTGACTTCAGTGTTGTTGATTTCTGTTCTTGTTATTTTCTTCCTCTCTATTCCTTTTCGATTCTTCTGTTACCTTTGCACTGAGTGCGTGGATGGCTGTCAAGCCCTCAAACGCTCCTAGGTTCCTTCTCCACACCACTGGATGCCCCTCGGGCCGCCCTCAAGCGACATGTCCCGCTGTGCGAACTCCGAAGAGACGTGTGCGAACTCCGAAGAGACCTAGCTACAGGTGTGCACTTTGACAACTTCCAAACATGTGATACCCAAAAGGAAGCATGGGTAAGGGGCAGGGCAGGAGTAGGAGTTTTTGGGTTTTTTAATTTTTTTTGGCATTTTCTCTTTATATTACACTGCGGTCACAAAAGGTGGTCCAAATGATAATCTTTTTTTTGGGGTATTTGTCAAGATTTATTCTAAGGCCTAAGCCCGATCAGTTTATCAATGGTCTTTTTACACGAGAGATTTGATTTTCCATATGTCCGTGGAGGAATTCACAGATGTCAACTAGCATTCAGCAAGCGTTAATTATAATCTTCATCTGGGTTTTCTTTTATATTTCCCTGAAATCTGTCTTGCAGTGATTATCTGCCCCATAGTAAACCTCTTTTTTGAAAGAAAACACCTTTATTTCACGTTTAAATGTCTAAAAATGTCTTCATTCCACTCTTACACTGGGTATTTTAGTTGAGGAAAAAGTCTAACCCAGAAAAATTATTCCTGAGAAAAATGTCCTCCTTGCCACTGATACCAAGGTTGAGAAATCCACAGCAGTTCGGAAACTGTTCTTACTTCTCCAAGACTCCTGGGCCCGACTTCTGTGCAGGGGACTGGTGGTTGGTGATTGGTGGCTTGGATCCCCTCCAATGGGAGTCCCTGCCCTGCAATTGTGGAGATATCCTTGAATCATTTCTTCCTGGACTCTCCCCTCCCCCTGTCCCATTTCTCACATCTTTCTGGACCCTCCAGTTTAGCATGGAAATGACCCTCTAATTTTATGATCTTTTTCTTCCTATAACATTTGTCCTTTACCATGTTAACTAGAAGATTTTTTTCAAGTTTAACTTCAAACTCCTATTGAGTTCTCCTCTTCCACTTCACTGTCAAGTTCAAATACATTTCTTGGTTGTCTGATTGCTTACTCCTTAATCATCCTTTTGTCTTCTATTTCTGAGTAGCTTAATGACAGGTGTTGAGCACCGCCTGACCTTCATTCTCATCCAGTGCTTCTGAAACCACTGCCCCATAGATTGAGATTTTGTTGTTGCTGCTGCTGCTGCTGCTGTTTCAAAGGTCTTTACTTTCTGGTTAAACAGTCATTTTTTAACTGTCAGTCATAAAATGAAAACCATTGCCACATGCATGTGTAAGTATTCTCCAAATCCCCATCTGTACACAACACAGCATCATAGGGTAAATCCTGGGATCATCCTTCTCCTTAGTGTCAGCCACCTTTCCTGGGGTGTCCTAAGAGTGTGGACTGGGTTAGGAAACTCCATTTTAGACCAAATTTCTGTGTCTGTTGAGTAAGCAAAAAAGGCGTTTCTTTTTTAAAAGTAGAAATTAGCCATCAGGTACTGAAAGGACACAGAATTGTTTTTCCAAGAAGATGCATATAAGAAAAATGCAGCCTGAGTAGCAGATCTTTCCAGAAAGGCTCTCAGTCACTGTTAAAACATGTATTTTCTGGTTCATTGGTTCTTGACACAGAACCGGCCAGTTGCTGGCCTGCATGTAGACTTTTAAAAGATATGGTCACATTTCTCAGAGAAAATTCAGGTAGGGACTTTTGCTTACACATCGCAGGATGAACAGATAATAAAGGGTGAATCTTCACCTACTACCCTAAGGGCCTAAGTTGATGAGGCGTCCAAATGGCAGCTGTGACAGGAACAAGCAGCCAGCCTGTTTCCGGGGCTAACGTCCGTGGACACGGCTGCTTGGTTTCATCATCTCTACAACAAGAAAGTCGGACCCAGTTCTTCCTCTTGTCTGATATTCATGGCTTCTAAAGTGAGGTGAACAAACTCTAAGAAGGCATCACTGGGGGCACTAAAAACAAACATGTCTTCACTGTGAGGTCTGCCAGGTCCTCACCACTGAGAAGGAACCTGAGTGTGGAGTTCCAGTCCATCTCAACTGACAAAGGACAGTGTCCCCAAACAGCATCCAGGGACATAGAGTCAAAGAGTGAGAGACTCAGTAGAAGTTCGTGTCATCCGAAGGCAGAAGGTGTTCCTGACCAAATGGCCGGTGAGGAGAACATCACTTTCATGGCTCATAGACACTGGCCATGAAACCTGCAATGGAGATCACTAGAGCTGTAAGGGTGGTCACAGGTGTCACCAGTGTGAGTGACACCACCAATCTCTCTCTAGCACCCATCTCTGGCCCCACCTCACCAGATCATGTCTGCCATGACACGCAAGAGGCCACTCACTGTTTCCCATCTTTGTTATTCTGCTTCATCTTTGTGAGGCAGAGTCGCTGCAGCCAGCACCTCAGCTGGAGAGCTACATGGTTGAAAACAATCCCTATGCCCAGTTGCTTCATGTTGGTGGACCATCGAAATGACTCGGGACTCATGGACTGTGGCTTGTGGGTAGGTGAAGCAGGCAGTTGCCTCAGAATCCTGTGCAAGAGGGAACGTTCCCCCAAAGACACACACACCACATTCTTCCATGAATCACATGAATGACGCAGTTGAAAATTGTATGGGCACCATAATACCCTGGTGGGTGGGGTCTGGGAGAAAGACACGTGAGAAGAAGCCAGAAGTGCCAAAAGGCAGCTAAAAGGAAGGTGCAAGGATAGGGAGAAAAAAGAATAAAGGAAAGGAAGGAGAAATGAGAATGGACTGGCAGAGCAGGTCCACATGGCCTAGCCAGGGGAAGCCCCCTGAAGAGTGAGCTGGAGGTGGCAAGGAGCCATGGTGGCTGGCGGAAGAGTGGCTGGTGTGGAGAGTGCGGCACTGCCGCAAGGTGGCAGAGTGAGCTGGTCCCTGGAGATGGCCAGGGATGTGGAAAGTTGGTTTGTGCACCAGCAATTGTGGAAGAAGTTTGAAGAGCCGTGGAGAAGTGGAGCAGCTCGGAACAGTTCAGAACACTGGAGAGAGAAGAAGCAAAGAGAAGATGATGGAGGAAGACCAGGCTTAGCAGGGTGCCTGCCTCAGGCTGGGAGGGGCAAAGGGCACCATTCTTGAACCTTTGGGACTGAAAATGGTGACTGGGGTAAGATAACTGTCACTTGTGGCTTTAAAGACTTTTCGTTTTCCCTGTCGAATTCCTTTGTTAATAAACCCTCCTGTTAAACTGCATTTGAGTGTCAACTGCTAAGCACGGGTGCACGAACCTGGGAGGAAGAAGCCACATTTTAAGTTTTCTTTTTTCCTGTGGCTTGTTGGTTGGTGGCTTCAGCCCCTTTTGATCCCATTTCACTTCTACCCAAGACCGCCGGAGAACACTTCACTTACTGTTAGAAGCACACCAACATGTCATTGTTCTTCTAAATGTTCTCAGTATGACCCATTTTACACACTTATTAGCACATAACATCTGAATAGAGATTGTCTTCTGGAGTGACAGAAGAAATGTCACTATTAAAGACCTTGTCCGAAACCAAAGGAGCAAAAAACATACCCTGGAACAAGGATAGCCTCTTCAGTAAATGGCGCTGGGAAAACTGGATCAAAACATGTGAAAAAATGGACCAGGACAACACCCTCACACTCTATACAAAGATTAACTCAAAATGGATAAAGGACCTGGAAGTGAGACCTACAAGCATAAAATACATAGAAGAAAATCTGGGCAAAACCCTTCATGAATTTCACCTCAGAAATCCATTTGGGGAAACAACTATGGCTGGCAAAAAAGTGAAGGAAAACATAAACAGCTGGGACTATATCAAACTAAAAAGTTTCTGTTCAGCAAAAGAGACAATAAACAAAACAAAAAGAAACCCAACCGACTGGGAGAAAATTTTTGCCCTGCAGACAAGTGACAAGGGCCTGATAACAAAGATCCACAAAGAGCTCCTACAGCTCAACAAAAACAAAGCAAAAAACCCAATCAAAAAATGGGGAGAAGAACTAAAAAGACACTTCACCAAAGAGGAGATACAGATGGCTAATAGACATATGAAAAAATGCTCCACCTCACTAATAAT
>PVHY01015218.1:0-36457 GCA_004024945.1 Uropsilus gracilis
CCCTTCCTGCCATAGCATTAACCTGGGAACCCTGTCCCTTGACACCTGTCACCAGCAGTCACAAGCCTACTCAGAAACTGCAGGAACATCCATCTCCAATCCTAGTAGCTCAAAGCAATTGGATAGAGGTGACCAGGATCCCTATGTGCCATCAGCAAGACACCAATTACCAGAAACTGAGGAGGGAGAAATAGGAACCTGAACTGCTACCTGTGCACACCAGCCACTAGACAAACATCTACAACTCAGTAAGATCTCCAAGTAGTCATGTCAACCAACACCAGTCATGTATCAGAGGCAGAACAAATTTGAAGGCAAACTATGGGATGGAAGAAAATCACAAATGATCAAATGACTATTCCATGGAATAAAATACCACAGAAAGTCAGCCTACTGAAATCAACAGCATGGACATGGCAGACTATTTCAACCTGACTGAAAAAGAATTCAGAGTCACCATAAGGAAAACACTGAAAGATTTAAGAGAAAAGGAGAAAGAAAAGAATGTTATTCAGAACACAACAAACTAAAGAGTAAAAATGAAACTTAAAAAAAATTAAGGAGTTTAAGGAAACCCACGAAGAAAGAATAGAGGAAATGGAAGAACATTCATGCTTTCCAAACTCAGAGGTTAAAAAAAAAATACAAAACGAAAAGAAGGGAGAGGTGCAAAGAAGAAGATGGAAAAAAACACTACAAGAACTATCTAATGCCATGAAAAAAGCAAGCATTATAATTATGGGAATACCAGAAGAAGAGGAGAGAGACAAAGGAACTGAGAAACTATTCAAGGAAATAATTGAAGCAAACTCCCCAAATGTGAAGGAAGAAACAAAAAATAGAAATACAGGAAGGTGGAAGAAGACCAAATTATCACAATGAAAACAAAACTACTGCAAGACACATAATAGTAAAACTTAAAAATATCCAAGAACAAAATGAAGCTAGCAAGGGGCAAGAAACATAACCTATGAAGGAAAACCTATTAGGCTCACATCATACTTCTCAGAAGAAACACTTTAGGCAAGAAGAGAATGGAGCAACATAGTCAATGAACTACAAGATAAAAAGTGCTAGCCAAAGATACTTTATCCTGCAAAGTTCTCATTCTTCTATGAGGGGAAAAAAATGGACTTTCTCAGACAAACAAAATCTTCAGAAATTCACTTCTACTAACCATACCCCTCTTCAAGATATATTGCAAGAAGCTTTAAAATTTAAACCAATAGAGGAATTAACAAGAAGAACTAGCAAGGTAGCAAATAGAGTAGCAAAAGGATCAACAAATAAGTATGTATCAAATGTACAAATAAGTATGTATCACTACATATCAATAATCACCCTAAATCTTAATGGACTAAATGCACCAATAAAAAGACACAGTCACAGAATGGATTAAAAAATAGAACCCATTCTTTTATTATCTCCAGGAAACACGCCTAACTGCTAAAGATAAACATAGATTGAAAATAAAGGGTCGGAAGACATCTTGCAAGTAAATGGGCCCCAAAAGAAGTCAGGTACAGTTATACTTATATTAAACAAAATTGACTTCAAACTAAAAGAGGTTGCAAGAGACACAGACTACTTAGTGATCAGGGTATCAATAACTAGGAAGACATAACACTCATTAATTATATGCACCAAATGAAGGAGCACCAAAATATATCAGACAAAAATAGCTAATATCTTTGAAAAAAGGCATTAAAGAAAGTACATATGTGGTAGGAGACTTCAAATCCCCACTATCAAAAATAGGTAGATCAGCAAAACAAAACAAGCAAACAAACAAAAAACAAGGATAGAGTAACTCTAAATGAACATGACCAAATCTAATAGACATTTATAGGACACTGCATCCCTAAAAAACTGAGTACATATATTTCTCAAGTGCACATGGATTATTCTCTAGAATTGACCATGTACTTGGCCACAAGACCATCAACAAATTCATGAAGATTGAAATCATGACATCTATTTTCTCTGAACATAAAGGTATCAAACTAGAAATCAACTCTGAAAAGAAGGGCTGAAAATCCTCCATTTCATGGAGATGGAAGTCATTACTATTGGAAAAAGAATAGATTGATGAGGTAATCAAAGAAGAAATTTTGAGATGAATGAAAATGATGAGATAACCGTCTAGAATATATAGGATATTGCAAAGGCAGTAATAATGATAGAAGGTGCTACCCCCCATTATCTCCTGTTTAAGATTGCAGATTTCAAGGACAAATATGCTAAAATGTGAGGATGACCATAATTAGAATTTCCTTTCAGAAAGACGCAAGGGGGAGAAAGGTGAAACAGGTTTCCTTGAAGGCAGGAAATCAGGGTATATAAAGGGTGTGGAAACAAAGGGAGAGATTCCAATATGGAGGTCAGATAGAGAGATTCATGGAGGAGAAAGATTTGAATTCGGATTTGAGATCGGCCATTTTGTAGGGTAAAGATGTGAGCCATGTGAGCTTGGCCATGTGTGACCAAAGCCTGGAGCCACCTCTGACTGGCCTGGGCTAACCGCATGTGTGCGTAAGGCAGTTAAGAAGTTTGCAGATTTGAACTCCATGTTGGAGTTTGTTTTGCTGAGTTTGACCTGTCTCTGGAAGAGGCCATGCAAAAGTTAGGTCTGAGAAGAAATTGAACTTGGTTGGGTTCAGTACCATGAAGTTCCTTCAACGACCTGGAGGACAAGGAGAAGACGGCATGAAGGAGCTGAAGCACACCAAAGGAGTGCACCAAAGAAAGATGTCTTCAAACATGTGGAGAGGAACTCTGACTGGCTGACATTGGTGAGATGATCAGGACTGAGAGACTGAGGATTTTTGGGCAATCTGGGAAAGGACTTTGGACAATGTTGAGAAAGGTTTTGGATAATGTTAAAGTAATCTGAGTTTTACTTACATGTTTCTTTCGTAGTAATTAGGAAATCACTTTGTTAGAAATAAATTAGTCTGCACCAATAATCTTGCTTTGACTTGGAATTTTGGTTGAGAAGACTGCGGATGTTGGAAAGAACCCAGGAGAGTTTAAAAGAGGGTAAACTGAAGCAAACTAGTGTAAAGTTTAAATTGTGTTTCTGAGTTTTTCTTTTTAGGTCTGAAAGAGGGAAAGAAAGCAAAGAGAAGCTGGTAGCTGATTTTTGCATACCAATAGAAGGTTAACAGTGAAAATACTAATGAACAGTTTGTAGCCTGCTTCCTAGGGAGAAAAGCAGGCATAGGTGTATCCACTTCAAGTTAAAGATAAATTGCTATTGGCCTGCTTATAGCCTGCTTTGGAGAGAGAAGCAGGCAGATGTGTGTCAAAGTCAAAGTCAAAAAGTGTTTTCTTGTCACCCTATTTCAACAAGGGGGAAATATGTAATAATATAATTCTGCATCAAGAAACAAGAAAATTCTCAAAGAAACAACCTAATCTCACATCTCAGAGAACTAGAGAATAACAGAAAAATCCAAAAGCAAGTAGAATGAAGGAAATAATCAAGTCAAGTAAAAATAAATGAAATAGAAAAAAAATTGAAAATATTAACAAAACAAAAGGTTGGTTCTTTGAAAAGCTAAGCAAAAAAGGTAAATAGCCAACTCACAAAGATGAGAAGGAAGTAAACAGAAATAAATAAAATCATAAAAGAAAGAGGACAAATTACAACAAAGCAGAAATCCAGAGAATAATTAGAAATTACTACAAACATCTATATGCAAACAAGTTTAACAACCTCGATGAGTTGGACAAATTTTTAGAAGCATTCCTTCATCCAAACCTGGTCAAAAAAAGACACAAACAGTCGAAATAAACCAATATCAAGCAGAGAAATTGAAACAGTAATAAAATTGCATCCCCAAAACAAAATCCATGAACCAGATGGATTTACAAATGAATTGTATACCAAATGTTCAGAGAGAGAACTGATGCATATCTTACAAAAACTATCTTTCAAAAAATATAGAAATCAGAATGTACCAAATCTGTTCTATGAAGCCAATATCACACTAATATCAAAACCAAGCAATAACACCAAGAAAGAAAATTACAGAACAATTTCCTTAATGAACATGTGCAAAAGTTCTCAACAAAATCCTAGCAAATAGAATCCAATAATACATCAAAAAGAATAATGTACCATGACCAAGGGGGATTTATCCAAGGAAAACAAGGATGGTTCAACACCCAAAAATAAATTAATGTAATCCAACACATCAACAAAAAGAAAAATAAAAACCACATGATCATATCAATAGATGCTGGAAAAGTATTTGATAAAGTTCAACATCCATTTATGATGAAGGTCCTTGAAATTCTGGGAATAGAAGGAATATACTTTAACATAATAAGCAATATATGACAAACCCACAACCAATATCATGCTAAATGGTGAAAAACTGAACAAAGCAAGGCTGTTCATTCTTACCACTGTCTTTCAATATAATAATGAAAGTCCAAGTTACAGCAATAAGTAAGAGAAGGATATACAAGGAATCCAAATAAAAGGAAAAGTAAAATTATCACTGTTTGAATATGACATGATAATTTATGTAGAAAACCCTAAAACCTCTAACCTAAAAAGAAAACTAAAACTAAAAGAAATAATTAACCAGTTCAGTAAGGTAGCTGGTTATAAAGTTAATACAGAAAAATCTGTCACCTTCTTATTTGCAAAATATCAGTCTAAAGAAGAAGATATTAAGAAAACTACTCCATTTACAAGTGTACCAACAAAAATTAAATACCTGAGAATAAGCTTAACAAAAGATGTGAAAGGCCTATAAAACATTGCTAAAGGAAATAGAAGAAGAAGCTAAGAAATGGAAAGACATTCCCAGCTCATGAGTTGGAAGAATCAACATTATCAAAATGGCCACCCTAACAAGAGCAATCTGCAGATTCAATGAAATTCCAATAAAACCTCAATGACATTCTTTAAAGTAATAGAAAAAATACTATTGAAATTAGTATTTCAATACTATTTGCTATTCCATAGAATAGCAAAAACCACAAGGTACCAAAGCCCTCCTGACCAAAGGGAGAGAGAATGGAGGGACTGCATTCCCAGACTTTAAATTATACTATGAAGCCATAATAATTAAAATAGTACAATACTGGAATGAAAACAGACACACAGACCAATGGAACAGAACTTAAAGTCCAGAAATATAGTCACACATGTATGATCAACTAATCTACGACAAAGGAGAAAAAGCAGACAATGGAACAAGGGTAGTCTCTTCAGCAAACAGTGCTGGGAAACCTGTATTGTTACATACAAAAGAATTAATCTAGACTACTCCCTCACACCATGTACAAAAATCAATTCAAAATGGAAAAACGTTTTGTATCTAAGACCTGAAAACATAAAATAAATAGAAGAAAGTACAGGCAAAACACTCCAAAAATTACACTTCAGAAATCTATTTCAGGACACATCAACAGGAGCTAAAAAAATGAAGGAACATATAAACAGCTGGGATTACATCAAACTCAAAAAGCATCTGTGCTGTGAAAGAGACAATAACCAAAACAAAAAGAAACCCAACCAAATGAGAAAAAAAAAATTGCCCTCCAAAGGAGTGATAAGGGTCTGATAACAAATATCCACAAGGAACTCAACAAACTTAAAAACAAAACAAAAAACCCAGTCAAAAAAGAGGCAAAGAGCTAAAAAAACACAAATGACCAAAAGGCATATGAAAAAATGCTCAACATCACTACTAACCAGGGAAATGCAAATCAAAACCATAATGATATACCATTTCACAACAGTAAGAATGGCCCATATAAAAAACCAGGCAACAACATATATTGGCGAGAATGTGGAGAGAAAGGAACACTTTCACAATGGTGGTGGGAATACAAACTGATCTAACCACTATGGAAAACTGTGTGAAGAACTCCTAAACTACTGAAAATGAGACTTCCATTTTATGCAACAATCCCACTTCTAGGAATTTACCTAAAGCATACAAAGACATGAATTCAAAATGTCACCTATATACAGATGTTTATTGCAACACTATTTAAAATAGTGCCAATATATGGAAACAACCCAAATGCCCCAAAACAGATGAGTGGATCAGAAAGTTATGGTATAAGTACACAATGGAATATTATTCCTCAATCACCAAAAACAAACTGATGTCATTCACAGAAACATGGATGGAGCTAGAAGGAATCATGCTAATGGAAATAAGCCAGAAAGAAAAAGAGAAATACTGGATGATCTCACCTACATGGGGATATAGGGAAAACAAACAAATGGACAAGAAAAATTTAAAACTGTCAACAGAAATAAAGCATAAAGCAAGAGAAGGGGAGGAGGATGAAATTGGGGAGGGGTGGGCACAAGAGATTAAGATGGTTTATAGGTGATAAGGTGGTGGGAGAACTTCAGGGTAGACAATAATACAATGTGTGTGTGTGTGTGCGCGCTCGCGTGCGCACACACTATCAATTTAAATACAATTTTTAAATTGAGAGTTACTTAGGGGTCATTTGCCATTTTATAAAAATCAAGAGGTTTGTTTAACCTCAGAGTTAGAAGATATCAAGTAATTTAATCAACAGATTTATAACTTCAATTTTTCCTGTGACATTACTCACAGGCAGTTACAAAATCTCCATAGAAAACCATTACTGCAAAGATAAAATTACCTTCTGAATCAACCCATTTCAATTTTGAAAACCTTCAATTTATGCAGAAATTTTCCTTTCCTCAAAATTGAATCATTTGGTATAAATTTTATCCTTTAATGCTATATATCACATAGCTTATGACTTGCCTAAATAAGACATCTAAAGACAACCAGTATGCTATCTGTTCCTTTCATTGTCACTTTGTTTCTATTATATATATATATATATATATATGTATGTATGTATGTATGTATGTATGTATGTATGTATGTATGTATATCATTGTGATCCCCAGGAGTCACCCATCACCTGCCCTCCCTGGCCACTCCAACCGGTCTTTCCCCTACCAGTTGTGTACTTTCATTTGATTGTCCATATATTAGTGAAATCGTTCTATTTCTGTCTTTTTCCTTCTGACTTGTTTCTGCCAATATGAATTCTTCCTGGTACATCCATGTTACCATAAAATAGTTAAATTTGTCATTTTTAATTGATAATATTCCATTGTGCATATATACCGCATCTTTTTCATTCAGTCATCTGTCTTGGGGCATTTGGGTTGTTTCCATGACCTTGCAATTATAAATTGTGCTGCAGTAAACATCCAAGCACAGGTGTCCGTTTGTACAAGTATTGATGTCTCCCTTGGGTAGATTCATAGAAGAGCAATTGCTGGGTCAAATGGTAGTTCCATTTTCATTAATTTGATGGTCCTCCACATTACTTTCCATAGTGGTTGGACCAGTTTACATTCCCACCAGAAGTGTCAAAGTGTTCCTTTCTCTCCACATCCATGCCAGCACTTGTTGCCTGTTTTTTGGATGTGGGCCATTTTTACTGGTGTGAGGTAGTATCTCATTGTGGTTTTGATTTGCATTTCCCTAATTGCTAGTTAAGTTGAACAGTTTATTATTATTATTATCATTATAAAGTTTATTTCAGTTGACAATTTAGGCCATAGCCAGGTACATGAAAATTCCATAAAAGGGATGAGTATGTGGAGGGTTAGGAGGGATGGAGATGGGAGGGAGTGTTCAGGGAGATAAGTTGAACAGTTTTTCATGAGCCTGTTGGCCATTTGTAATTCCTCTTTAGAGAAGTTTCTTTTTAGTTCTTTCCATTTTTCAAATGGGTTTTTTGCTTTGTTTTTGAACTATCAACCACTTTCCCTAATGAACACAGATGCAAAAATTTTAAACAAAATCCTGGCAAATTGAATCCAACAATGTGTAAAAAGCATTATTCACCTTGACCAAGTGGGATTTATTCCAGGGGCATAGGGATGGCTCAACATTCAAGAATCAATTAATATAATATACCATATCAAGAAGGAGAAAACCAAAAACCACATGGTCATATCAATAGATGCAGAGAAATCATTTGATAAAGCTTACACCCATTATGATAAAAGTTCTCAAAAAATTGGGGATAAAAGGAACTTACCTCAACATAATAAAAGCCATCTATGACAAACCTACAGCAAACATCATCTTGAACAGGGAAAAACTAAAATCATTTCAACTGAGATCTGGAACCAGGCAAGGATGCTCTCTCTCTTCACTACTTTTTAACATTGTACTGGAAGTTCTAACAAGGGCAATAACAAGAGAAAGACATAAAAGGAGGACAAATAGGGAAAGAACTGAAGCTCTCATTATATGAAGATGCTATGACTCTTTATGTAGAGAATTTTTAAAAATCCACAGTAAAACTTGAAACAATAAACCAGTTCAATAAAGTAGCTGGTTACAAAATCAAAACATGGAAGACAGTAACGTTCCTATACATAAAATGTCAAGCAGCAGAAGAAGAATTTTTTTAAAAATTCTATTTACCATTGCACTGAAAAAAAAAAAAAAAGACAGAAGAGACATGAGGAAACAGAAATACATTCCCTGCTCATGGATTGAAAGAATTAACATCATCAAAATGGCCATCACACCAAAAGCAATCACTTTGTTTCTAGGTTAACTGATAATAACATTCTGCTTTAGTTTTATTGTACTATTTTTTATTTAGAGAACATCAATTTTCAACACCATTTGTGATTCAGAGGTAAAGGTTTACACCACTTTAATTGCATGCTGTGTGTCACCATATTATAATCACATCCATTTCTGGGTATCCATAAACTTCCACTATAGTCCAACTCCAGTATTTGACACTACTCTTTTTCCTTGATTCCAAATAATCAACTAATACTCAAATTAAAATCATATTAATAACCATTTTTACTATCATTTGTACCTTGGGATTATTATCAGCATGTGGGTGTTATTTACCAGCATTAGAAGGCAGACAGAGAGGAACTAGTTTGTGCTCAATTCCCTCCACTAGCTTGGACTGTGTTTTTCTCTTGGTTGTTCATATTTCACTTTTCTCATATAAAATTTTTTCAAGTCCCCATTTTTTATTTATTTTTATTTTTTGTTATTTTTATTAATCATTTTGTTGTTTACATACTTATGTATATATGTGTGTATACATATGTATATAGATAGACACATAAATATATTACATCATTGCATTCCCAGGATTCTCTTATCACCCATGAACCTTCATCTTGATCTTGTGCTACTCCCTTCCTTGTTTTCTTTCCTCCCTCCCATCCCTAGTTGCTTGTCCTGGTTCTGTTGTTAGCTTATTTTGACCTTTTGTTTCTTATTTCTACATCCTATCTACAAATGAGACCTTATGGTTTCTGTCTTTTCCTGTCTGACTTATTTCTGCTAATATGATCCCCTCTAGGTTCATTCATATTATCAGAAATGCATTGTATTTGTTGGCTTTGATTGAAAAATAATATTCCATCGTGTAACTGTATGCCACCTTTTTCAACCATTAAGCAGTTTTGGGGCATTTGGGTTATTTCCATACCCTGGCTATTGTGAAAATGCTGCAAAAAACACCCAAACACAGGTGACTTTTTGAATTAGTGTTTTGGTGTCCTTTGGGTAGATCCCAGAATTGAAATTGCTGGACTGCTAGATAAAATGTCTTTTGAACAAAATATGACACAAGAAATCCTGTTCTTTGTGTCACACATGAACATTTATACTTTACCTAAGCAAAGGACTTATGCTTGAAGATTGACATGATTCAATACCATAGCTAATAATAAACACAAAAATCTTGGCCAAGTAAAACCCTGAAAAAAATGCCATCATTAGAAGTATTGTCTTTTGTTTTTATTTTATGATCATGAAACTATTTCAAAATTATAATAAATAACTATGCTTAAAACCTGTATGTTTCTTCTTCAGAATGAAGCCAGGAATGGAGGGAGTGTATCCCTTATAAAGTCACAATTTACTACTTGGTAAAGGTGATTGTCCTTCTTTAAGAGCAGGTCTAGTGCTTCTTTCATAGCATTTTTCTTGGCATCAACCCAAACTTTGGTGCTTGAATATTCAGCATTGAATTCCTTATGACCTACTGGAGGGTGATAATTGTAAGGAACACAAGAAGTATGCTTCTGATGATAGACTTCAACCAGTATGAATCACTACTTAATTTACCCAATTTGTTTGCCATCCTGACTCATTTGTCCTTATGTTTGTAGAAGCAGAGCATGACCCATCCAATATCATACTCCAGTACGATAGGCTTTCTTCAGGCGACTTGAAAACGTTCAGAGCCGTTAATTGCTTTGCTTCAGGCTTTATCCTCTCTCAGAGAATCATATCTGTGATGTTTCCTGCTAATCTAGTTCTTTGCACAGGCAAGAGCTACTTTCCTTCACTAGGCTTCTAAATATTCAGTGTTCATTTAATTTATTTGTCTGCCCTGCTGAGCTTGGGATTCCTACGTCTTTTCCATGACAAATAAAACATTAAAAACAGAAAGAAAGTCAAGTTACTGATCTTTTCTCAGGTATCATGAATATTTTCTTTTCTGTCAGAAAAACACTGCTTTTGTGGTACTTATATGCTTATGCGTGCTAACTAATTTCTTCATCAGTACATTATCCAGATGGAATGAGTGCTCTTCTTGTATTTTAGCTCTTTTTAAACATTCCCTGCTTTTTCAAGTATGAATATCTTTTCTCTGTTCACATTTCAGAATGCTGAAATGGCCAAAGATATCATTAGTTACTTATATCTGATTATCATATTTATATTTTATATAGCTTTATATTCTATTGTTATTTTCAGTAGCCCCAAGTTACAAATTTACAGAAAAAATTACTTCCAAGGGAAACATTCATTTAGGTGTCCTTTGCAGATAAAACTTTTCTGGGCTTTACTACTTCATTTATATTCAGTAACACTGAATATTTGTTTATATATTCAACATATTCAATAGTGTATTCAGTATGTCTTGTTTCCATCATTTTTATTAGACATGATTTGCTTCACTCTTTTCCAGAGAATTATTAGGAAATGGGGGCTTGAAGTTAAATAGTCACAGTCACCTATGTAATATCGGTGATTAAATAAAAATTAGATGAATAAAAAGGAAGGAGGTAGATAGAGGCAGTTCAGACAGAGGGGATGACATAGTCAAAACTATGACTGGAAGGAGTTTTAAATCTAGGTAAATATAATCCGTGAAGACGTACCAGACCAAGATTTGTGGTGCAGAGAATGAAATAAGGAAAACGTGAATGAAAACAATAAGATTATCAATTTATTTATTTATATGTTTGTTTATTGAACTAGGTCTCACTATTTTGCCCAGGGAATCTCAGGCTCCCGTTGCCCGTGGTACCACGGACTCAAGGGATCCCCAGTCTCAGCTTCCCAGGTAGTTGGGATTACAGGCCCACCCCACCATGCCCAGCTATTTTTTGAAACTAGGTCTCACTATGTCGCCCCGGGCGGGTCTCGAGTCTGGCCCCCGCGGACTCGATTCCTAGTCTCAGTCATGCTCTGTAGCTGCGCTTAAAGGCACGTGCCACTGTTGCTGGCAACAATAAAATTATTAATATGACTGTGAGAACAGAGTCTACTATGGTAAAAGAAAGACTATGTTGTCTTAAAATTCTTTCTAGCAATGGTTGGTGAGGTGTTTTAATTAGCTTGATTATGACAATCATTTCAGAATATTGCATCAAATTCACATATCACATATCACATTTCAGATATGTGTATCAAATCATTTTACACCAACACCACAAATATATACCACGTTCATTTTTCAATCGTACCATAATCAAACTAGTATAAAAGAAAAAAAAATAAAGAATGTTTATAGCATGTTAAACAATTTGGAAATTATTTGGTATGTGATGTAGGAAATTGGTAAAATGTCTTAAGCAAGAAATCATGGGTTTATATTTATATTTAAAATAGCACTCAATACTTTTGTGGTGAATGAAATGATGTAATCTAAACAAGAGAGAGCCCCATCTTATTTCATTATTCCCATTACTCTATTTCTGTACATCAGAGAACAGGAACTATTTCTTTCAGCTAGTGAATGTAGATCTATTATTACTCTAAAAATGGCAATTATAAAATTTCTATGGCTGAACTGAAAGAAGATTTTACCTTATGATCTTAGTAGTTCTAGTGTCTAATATATGTACATGTGTATGTGCATGTGTGTGTGTGTGTTTATGTTTGTGTGTACCTTTTTAGACTTAGGACTCCAATAATCTTCTCAATTGCCAAACAGAGTTCAGGTCTATTCCACTTTCCTGATTCCTCTATGATTTAAAAAAATGATCATTTTAATCTGGAATAGGTATCAAAATACTTTGACTTATTGAAATGTATTTTTAAAATAAGTATTTAATTTGATTTAACACACTACACAATAAGAAGGCAACATCCCCTGACAATTTATCAAATGCTTTTTTCAAACTACATATATTTTGTTATTTTCTACAAAGGATATAGAACTTGTTAAAGTGGGGAGAGATGTTTAAGCTGCAACTTACATTGCTGAAATTTTTCAGTATTGCAACACTATAGATATTTAAAGAGTAACTAATAGAGCTTCTCATTGCAATGAAGGAAAATAAAAATATCTTCATTTCACTCATTCATTCTACATTCAGTTTATCCAATTATCTAAGCTTCATCTTAGACAGTCCTCCAGAATTATGCTCTACAAAGCATAATTATAGAAAAACCTATTTATCTAATAGTTAATTCTCTTCCCTTTACTGAGAATTGACATAGTTGGCCACATCCTCCTTGCTTCAGGGATGCCATAGTCTGTTTTCCTTCTTTTTCTATAGCTATTCCTGCTTAATTTCTTTTAATTATATATTTAATTGTATTTTCTTTAAGTAGTAGGTTAAAAGAAGAAGACAAAAATTCAGGCAAGTAGATCTTGGCAACCAGAACAGGAGGAGGAGGAGGGAGAGGGGCCAAACAAGGGAGAAAAGAACTCAAGGGACAATGGTGATGTACACAGGACATATGTTAGTGGGAGATATACAGAGACTACACTTGAGGGGAGAAATCAAATATTATGCAAAAAAATGAACAAAGATGTAAGAAAAATTAAAGGGTTAAAAATAAATTTGTAAATAAGTCCTACATAGACTCTGAGAATTAGAAGATAGGTGAGAACTTTTCTGCCATAATGAAGGACATTTTATGAGTTATTAAATATTGTATTATGCTCTAAGTGAAATAGGTCTGAAGGAGAAAGAAAAGAGCTAGATGATTTCATTCCAATATAAAATATACAAAGTAAAACAAAGGAACAGCACAATTAATAACAACAATAAACCTGTGAAATCTGACTGCAGAAATGAGTCTACTGGAGGGGAGTGTGGAAGGGGTCAATGTAGCAGAGAGGGGGCTCAGTAGACTAATGTGGAGGATTATTGATGCTTTAGTAATGGGTATGTTTTGCTACCACACATCTGCAGAGGTGTGAACCTAGTTCCCTAAATCATAGACTATGTTGTAAACCAAGTTTGCTCAATAAAAAAAAATCCATTCTTGAACATCCCTGAATCAAAAATGTTTCGGAGAGTCCAATGAAATGAAAAGGATGAGTTCTATCAATATCAAAGGTAAATAGTTCAGTGCTTAGCTTTGATTTTTTTATCAGAATTATTTCTTTCATGATAGGAGAAAAAATTTTCTAGATGCTAAGGCTTCAAGGGGTTTCTACCCTCCAGCATAAAAGGAAAGGTCTGGTGCACTGTTTTCCTGATTTTCAGGTAGCCTCACCCTCTCTTTCCTCATCCTCTCTAACCTGGGATCCAGAATAAGACATTATCAATGGAGTTTCCCCAGTTAATATGCAGACCTAAGTCAAAAACAAAAGCTCTAGTGATCCTATGGGAAAGGAAATCATACTTTATGCTACCAGATTTAAATATATGTAAATATGAGTGCATGTGATAAAATATAAAGATAATATAACTATAGTATAAAATACCAAACTTTACTTATTAAGTATTAAAAAGCAAATTTTATAAGAATATTTATACTGAGTTGAATTGACCTTTTTTCCTTTTCAAATTATTGATTGCACTCACATATATACATATATATATATAATACATCATTGTATCATTGAACCCTGAGGTTCTCCCATCACCTTATCACCCATGCACCATCTTAATCTCTTGAGCTCTCCCCTGATTTTACACTCTTCCCCCTCTCTTGCTCTATGCTTCAGTTCTATTGGCAGTTTTAAAATTTTCTTGTCTGTTATTTGTTTGTTTTCCCTATATCCCTCATATAAGTGAGACCATCCTGTATTTGTCTTTTTCTTTCTTATTTCTGCTAACATGATTTCTTCTAGCTTCATCCTTGTTGCTTTGAAGGACATAAGTTTGTCTTCTTTAATGATGAATAATATTCCATGAATTGATCTTTTATAATTTGTTCACATTTGTGAGTATAAATTATTATTACAATAAGTCAGTATCTAGCATCAATTCATTTTTTTTTCTTTTTAAAAGTATAAGTTCTGAGAAAACTGACTCAGACAAATAGATGAGACCTAGTATTTCTGTTACTTAGAGTCATTTTTAATCACATATTTGATATGTCTCATCAAAAATATCTTATCAACCAATAACTGGATTGTGTGTTCCTTTAACTTTTGCTAGTGCAAATAGTTGGAAAACACTGGCCTACAAATTATTGTTTTTCATTCATCAGTTATTCATTTTTTCAAAATCAAAAATCGTATTTCAAAAACAATTGCTGTTTTGCAATTCTGGGATTTTCACCTCCTATAATATTAGAAAATGGTGAAAGTTGGAGGTAAACAAATAAGATCTAGTGGAAAATGAAAAAAAAATTATGAAGGGAAGTTAAGAGAACTCAACAACAAGTTCTTTGTGGACAATCAGTATTGGTCGCATGTACATGATGAGTTCATTATCTGAAAATGAATTCCTTCACAATATTCCTTTATGCAGACCCTTTGTAAAGCTGGCACATGCTCCCCTTGCATACATAACAGATCCAATATTGAACATCAAAACTCTTTGGAGTGTACACTGTACTTCAGAGACATGCTGTATCTGTTTAAAATGCTGTATATTTATTCCTTTTAAAATGGCATTACCCAAGTTTTTTAAAACCTTGAATTAGAACAAAGCATCTCTAAAATAATCCCTCTACAAGAACAAGAAAGGTCTCATCTACTTTACTGAAAAATAATTCAGAATAATTATAGTTACTTGTCAATTATATGTAGATAATAAAAGCTTATGGAATGATTAAAAGAGTTATTAAAAACAAATGCAATCATAAACACCTATTCTAAACTTGGTTGGCTTGCTGTTCACCTGCCAGTTCCTTCTAGGAGTCTGCCCAGTTCAGCTGCTTTTATATAACTAAAGCAGAGCACTAACTGAGAATTCTCCTGCTGTTTTAGCTGTCTGATTGGGGTGTGAGAGTAGAACAGTGTTAAGTGCCTACAAATTCTACAGAGGTGCTAGACCATCTATGCAGAACTTGTTGGCAGGTGGCCCGAAACGGTTCTGCAACACTTAATCCATCACCACCTCAGTCTACATATAGGAAGCTAGTAAATTAATGGAGGAAGACTGATGAATCTGAATTTCCTCAAGGAAAATCTTGGAGTTCTGTGTTTCTTGGTCCCATTTGGGGGATGGGGGAGGGAATAGGATTAGCTCTTTTTCAACTAAAGCTATGTGAAGAGGACTTCAGGGAAACATACAAAGAGCTTGAAGTTATGTCTGACTCATATCTTACACTTATAGGAAAAAAACTAGAGATTGGTCAATATTACCTGAGAATCACAACAAAGAAAGAGGAAATCATAGGTGATGACTTTTATTTCCAGTGTGTGGTCAGAAACAGTATGAGTTTTCCCTTAAATTGGGAGGATGCTGACTAATATAACTGAGCCTAAGTTACGATGCATGGCTTTAAGAGCATAGACTACATTGAGCAGATGTCTGCATGGAAAAGGTAGTGGGAAAGAAATTAAGTAGATAATATTAATGAATTATATAAAAATGAGAACTAGAAGAAGAAATTGAGAGAGAGAAAGCTGACATATAGACATTGGTCATGAAAAAGATCACAATAGTCAGATTAAAATAGCATCATTCAATTCAGGTCCTTGAACATTTCTTTTCTTAAGTTGGTTATTTATTTAGCTGCAAAAATTTTGTGTAATTTCTTATAAAAGATATATAAGAATACCCAAAGTTACAGGAAAAAGGTTTAGCATCACTAGTCATAAAAACTACAATGAAATGCTTCTTCGTACATATTAGGATGGCTAGAATTAAGAGGAGATAACAAATATTGATAAGAATGTGGAGGAAAGGGACCTCTTACACACTGTTGGTAGGAAAGTAAATTGATGTGGTCACCATGGAAGACAGTAAGGGCATTATGTAAAAAATTGAAAATAGAACAATCGTATTATCCAGCAATCCCATGTCTATGTTTTTATATGAATAAAAAACATTAACTTGCAAAAAAAATGTGTTCCTAAGGTTGTTGGGGCATTATTTGCAATCACATATATATAACAACTTAACTATCCAATAATGGATGAATGAATAAAAATGGTTTGGTGTATATACAAAATAGATGCCATTCAGCCATAAAAAAAAAATTAGGAAAACTTGTCATTTGTAACAATGCAAATGAATCTGAAAGGCATGATTCTAAGTGAAATAACTCAGACAGAAATAGACAGACATTGGAACTGGAGTATAACTTACAGATTCTAACAAGTGGAACTTGCAGAAATGGAGAATTAATAATGGTTTATGGTTACCAGGCTTTGGAAGCAGGGAAAATAAAAAAATGTGAGACAGCGGTTACAGAGTTTCAGTTCTAAGATGGATAACTTCTTAGGCTCTAAGCACTGCATGGTGACACAAGTTAATAGCACTACCTTGTATATTTGGAATTTGCCAAAAGAATAGTTTTTAAGCATATCCATACCCCCCACCATACACAAATGGATATGTTGATATAATTTTAATATTTACACCACAGTGTGTGCATTAAACCACCATGTTATACATTTTAAGTATATATAATTTTGCTAATCAACTATACATTAGTAAAGCCAAGGAGAAAAACAAATAGCAATAGAGCAGACTGCTACCAATCAAACTTAAAATAATTTTAAAACAATACTAGTCAAATAGACTTTTTAACTCCTTTATGTTCTCGCCTGCTCATAAACCTATTTCATTGTTGAAAATTTGGGAAGTTACAAAGCCATCAGAGAAAATGTAGGATGGCTAGATAAGAGGTGTAAAGAGAACAGCTACCAACATTTCTCCAGTGCAAATTTGCTAGCAGATTTTCTGAACTGTGAAAGAAGTCTAAGTGAGAAAATAAAACCATAGTATTAGACTTGACTGGACTTTTAATACCTAAAAATAAGACTTTATTAAAAATTCAGATGATTGTAAAATGTAAGAATATGCCTGATATCTGATTCAGGTTTGGTGTTGGAAGCTCTGAGAAGATGATAAGAAAACATGGCTATCTGATGATATTCCCTGTCCAACTCAACAAACTGGTTACATAACAATAACCAAAATGTTATTTAAGTCAAAAATTTTAAAATGAATTATTTGGCATTCATTAACACCCTTCATATAAACCTCTTTCAGGCAATTTTAATAAACTACATAATAAATTCTGATGTGATTATTGAAAGTAGAAGAGAGGTGAGACTTCATTGTGCAAAGAATGCCAGCTCACTGCCTTAATTACTTTCCGAGTCTTCCAATTTTGAAAAAAATTGACAGAGCCCACCTGTAGTTTTTATGAGGGGGAGAGAGATAGATTTGCTGTTCAGCAGGAAGGTTCACTTTCTTATTAAGAGTCTGGAATGAAAATATTATCCCCAATGTGTAATTCTTACGCTATTGCTGTGAGACCAATTACCCATCACATTCCACTCCCCTACAGCAACTCAAATACTATTTTATTATTTTTATACATTTGTTTTTTTAACTGAGGTAACATTAGGATACCCTCCTAGCAGATACACTACCATAGTGCAGTCAGCACTGAATCACTCACAGCCCTTGGTGCTTACTTACAACTTTGTTCTTTCCCTTCTACAACCTTCCCTTCCTCTGGAAGCTTCAATTCTATAGTCAGCTTTCAAAGTTTAGTTTTTAAGTTTGTCTTTATGTGACCCTTAGTTTATTTTCTCTATATGCCCATATATTAGTGACACCTGGAAGTCATTTTTCTATTTTTGACTTATTTCATGGAACATTATCCCTTCCAGCTTCATGCATGTTACTGCAATTGACATGAATTTGCCTAAGTACTATTTGTGGGCAATTTAACCCTTTGATTTTGTCCTAACTTTTCCAAATCCAAAATTTTGCATGCCTCAGTCTCAGGCAAATTTTTAGTTGGAAAATACTCTGAATAATAATGCTTAGTATTTCTTGAGTTTTGCCTTTGGGGTAAAGTATTCTAAGCACTTTGCATAAATCACTTATTCAATGATACAATGACCTGGTACCATGGGCATCATTATTCTCATTTAAAGAGGTTGCTTGAGATATAGGAAAATTAAACAACTTCTGAAGCTAGCATGTTCTGGACCATAATTTGAACCTACATAACTGGTTGCAGAACCTAGGTCTTCCCATTACTTTCTACACAGTCTTTCTCATTTGGGTAGTCAAGCAGGTTGGAAACACAGAAAACAAGCTTGCTATCTACCACTGGTTAATCTTGTTGGAAGAGTTCCTAACTGGAATCCTTCAAGTTTGATTACTTTTTTCCCCACAATCAGTTGCAGACCAGTTTCTATTTAACTGAAGGGCAAATGTTTCTATGTTAAAGATCAAATTTACAACAAGTACAGGGACCATCAAATAAAAAGAGAATACCAAGTAATGAAGAATAACAATAAATCAACCCACAGAAAGTTGCTTCTTGAGCAATTGAAACACAAAATTGGTTTTTGAGAAATTGAAACACAAAAGAACAAAGATAAATATTTGACTAAATCAGATTGTTTTTTTCCCTAGATTTTCACCAAAAAAGGATCTTTCATTCCACCAGTTCTTCTGCTATTGTCTTTAGAAAATACAATCTACCACACTGACTTAACCATTATAAACTAAGCAATAATTGCCAAATCCCTCACATTTATTTTTCATAGCAAAAACTCAAATATTTTGCAAAATTGTTTATTTTTTTCTTCCACATTTTTATGTTGTCATCAGCCTTTGGCCAGCAAAATGGTATTTTTCTGTGTCAATTATGCTCTAAGACAGTCACAAAAAATAATATGTCAAATGCATAACCTTTTTCAATTATGTCATCTGAGAATATTCTAAGGTGGTCTTTAAGAATCATGCTGCCTAGTAAGTGTAGGATATTCCAGTCATGTGTATGAGTGACATGCCCCAATTTCTTTACCTACCACCCCATTTTCTACTTTCCCATTTACTCTGACTGTGTAAGCCAACCCATCCTGATAACTCCAGGACAGAATTTGTTTTATTTTAAAATAGAATTTATTTCACGAGAGATATGCCATTGACACCCTAACCTTCTTTATCGCATTGTTAACCTCAATTTGATGAATATTAGGTACCAGAAGTATACTCATTTTTCTTAAAGATTGTTATTGGGGGGAAATGTCCTTCCTTTCAAGTTCCCAGAGTGATTACCTTTGCATCAGAATGTGAAATAGATTCATGCTTTCACCCACCTCCTTTCGGAGAGCTGGGTCAACCATGTCCCTGGAAGCTCTGCCCTCCCACGCAGCCCCCTTTGGACTAGGGTGGGGACTGCAAGATGCTCAGGCCAGTGGGCGGGTGGGGGGTGATGGGTGCATTGGCAGTGAGTGAGTTGGGAGTAGTCACCTCCTTTGGTTTCCAAGTCCAGTCAATCCTCACTAGGAACAACATAATTGCTAATTTAGTGGCAGATACAGAAGAAGACAGAGGTGAGGAGAAAGAAGTAAAGTCCAGAACAAACGAACATTTCAGATTCATGGGACACAGGGTTGTGAGACTAACTTTAGAGATGAACTATCAGAAATACAACCTCATAAATACAAACACCAAGGTCTTCACAGATAGAAATGGAATTTCCAGTTTAGAGATGCCTTTAGTACAAGCTTGGCACCCTCTCATTTCACACAGAGAGGAAGGACACAGAGATGGGCAATGACCCTATGATGAACCAGACCAACCATCCTTCCAGTACACATTCTGACCATGAATTTTTTTATATGAACATCAGCTGGGAGAAAGGGTTCCAACACTAGAACTAGAATCACAAAGCAAAGAAGAAGCAAAATGTGACAGAAACTGGGTCAGAGCAGAAGACCAGTAGGAAGGAGGAAGCACTTAAAGGAACATATGCATGATATGGCTACCCGCAACAAAAGATACACCTGGAAAACTAAGCACAGACCACTGTGTCCCAGAAAAACACACGTGGTAAACAAACATTGCTCCAGGAAGAGAAGAATCTAATGGACTAAAAACTGACTTAATAACTGGCAGTGAAAGAAAAGATGAGTGGCCGGGGAGAGAGTGGGGTAGGGGTGGGGGTCAAGGGGAATGGAAGGGGGAAGGAACACCCAAAAGTGAGGAAAAAAATCAAAATAAATGTAAACAAATCTTATGTAATAAATTAAAAAAATGTGAAATAGGAGTTGTAAAGATGCCAGAGACAGTGCTGCTGTTTTACCTGTCAGCTTTGTTAGTTTCACAGTTGTCTAAAGAGAAAGATCAGAAAACTAACCTGACTTATGGTGAACTGTGAAAAAAAAATGCTTTTGAAACTTTGAGGTAGAGATGCCAACATTTAATGAACTTTGCCTCTCCTGCCAGGAAAGCTTCTGGCAGGGCTTCAGCTTGAGATGTCTGATGATCTGGCTGAGACTGCTTCCAGGGCTGGCTCTCTGCTATGACAGTGTCCCAAGAAAGAGCTTAGTGTAAGGCCTGTAAATTCCCTCATTACTTTATGAAATACTTTGAAATAAACATGTCTAAAGAATTTAAATTAAATCCCAGTTTTGCTGTAATTGAGTTTTTATGATGAACATTCTTTTCATAAGGTCAACAGAAGAGTAGGCCCTTAAGAGGATGCTGAATGTTGTCTGACCGAAAGGTCTGTTCAAGTCCTAATCCCCCATTTCAATAACGGTGCTTTTATTTGGAGACAGTGTCTTTGCAGATATAATCAGGTAGAGCCCTCAAGTCACTGTCTGATATGCCTGTAATGACATAGAGGATGCAGAAGTGCATTCACAGAGAGAAGACCGCCTTGTGAAGATGGAGGCACATGCCTGTGATGAAACTGTTAGCCAAGGCAAGTCAAGGACTCCTACAACCACCATAAGTAAAGGCAAAGCAAGCAGGGATTATTGCCTAGAGATTTCAGTGGGAGCATAAGCCTGTTGATACCTGGATTTGGGACTTTCAATCTCCAAAATTATGAGAAAATTAATTCTGTTGTTTAAGTCATCCACTTGGTGATAATTGTTATAAGCAGTTTTCACAAATTAATATAACCCTACATGTGAAACTACTAGTCTTAAAATTTTTTTTTAATAGAAGCAACAAACTCACACTCTGAACTCAAACTGCCTGTCTACAAGTTACTCATTATATAAAATTGGTCAAATTTCTTAACCTTTTTCTTTCTTAGTTCCTTCATCTTTAAATGGGATTAATAATGATGTATATTATTATAAAATTGGTATGAGTATAAAAGAAATCAATATTTTTATAAAAATTCTGGACTTTGCACAAAACAGACTGCCTAAGTGCCTTTTTGTATGGGAAGGCAATTATACTATATGTCCTGTTTTATTAAACTGTATCTCATTATCTAGATTGCCTAGTCTTAAAATCCACATGCCTAAGTTAATTTAAGAAACTAATATATCAATTAAGAAGCAAAATATAACAGTTGGTTGTTTAACATGACAAAACTCCTTAGAAAATTAGAGATATGTATTGTTTTATCATCTATCCCTTCAATTTTTTTTAGAAAATAATGAAGTCATATATTTGAAACAGAAGACAGTATTAAGTGAACAAGACAGTATTAATTGAAACTGAGAGAAATAAACTTTCTGATATTTTAATGTTAAATTATTAGTTTTTAATGAAATTGATCACTAAAATATTACTCTGTAGAGACTGTACATAGTTGTATATAATTTGCATTAGTTAAATGACAAATTGAGCATAATTAATACAATTAAAGAATGAATATAAATGTTTTGATAGTGACAAATGACAGGATTATATAAAGCTAGTAATTTTGTTTTCTAATAATACTCATTTGTAGGGCTAAAGACTAAATAAAATAAATTAGTTAATGTCTTTTCTAAATTCATTTTCATCATCTTTAGGCATCAAATAGCTCATCCACTTGAAACAGTAAATGAGAATGGTCAGTGGAAAGAAACTGGCAGTGCTCTCAATCACACTAATAAAACTTTACTCATTGGTCATGGAGTCTTCCTTTTAGTACCAAGTAGCAGATATTATTGGAATTTCGAACATAAAGCCAAGTATACATTTTTGCAGTATTGTTATTGTAGCGGTTTTCTTCTACTTCAATTTTCTTTTAGAAAGTGTGTTACTAATATGCATTTCGATTTGCATTGTTTTGATATCTACTGATCATCTTTTACTTTTTAGTAATTTTACAAGATTTGTATATACTCAACTCAGTAATTTATAAAAATCTGGGAATCTAAAAATCTCTGTAAGGTTTCTACTACTAGGAAAAATATATGTTATCACAATCTACTCTTTTCTCTAATGCTTCAATTAGAAATATATTGGAAAGAAAATTATCCATGTGAATATCCACATGAAATCTCTTTCATTTTTCTTGCTCATGTATACAATGTGATTAATATTTGTTGCTGTCTAATTTCACTTTGCAACCCCAACTTCCCTGAGAGGAGATTTCCATTTTGTATCATATGCTAATGTTATAGAATTTGGTCTTGTATTTTTTTAGCAGGATATTTTCCTAACTATTATAAAACTCCCCATCCAACCATGAATAACTGGGTCCTGGAATTTTATAATTCACATGATATCCAAAAGGTTAACCATATTTATGAAGACAAATAAGCAAATGAGTGTCATAGGGAGGGAAGCAACTAGAAGAAATGTTTCTGATGGTATGTAATAGAAAAATTTGGGTGGAAAAGAGTATATTTTGTAACTGGTGTGAAAACTATTGGCCAAAATAATGCACCTGTCAGTTCAGTAAAGTTATCACATTAATAAAAGATCTGTCTGATGTGTCTACTTATCTTCAGTAGAAGTTCAAACAATATTATTGTTAGAATATGTTTTAAATAATATTTCACTTGCATCTCTTAACAGGTTGTTGAGAAGTTTCATTTCAAATAATTAATGACCATTAATCACCAGTTTGAACATTGTCATTGTCTGTTCATACCATAAACAAACAAATAAGATCAGTAATGCATAGGCATGTGAACAGATACATAAATGAAAATTCAGTTGCTTCTGATTTATACCATCAAGAACAGTTTGTGCTGTTATAAAAATTAGGCATTAAATAAGACTCTCTCAGACTAAGTTATGTTCTGTTACCTTTTACCCAGATATTTTGTGGATACATGAATAAAGGACTATACAAAAAAATCTTCATCAGAAATAAAGATATGACAGTGTTAATAGAGTCAACTGTAATTCTAGTATCATAGCTAAAAATGTACGAATACCTTTGTCCAAATATCTTGAATTGCATAGATCAAGAGAGGGGAGGGGTATGTCTTTGGAGGAAGGGTGGGCACAAGAGCTTAAGATGATGGTTCACAGGTGACAAGGTGGTTGGAGAACCTCAGGGTAGACAACAAGGTAAAATAATATATGTGTGTGTGTTCAATCAATTTGTGAAAATAAAAGTTAATTATTTAAAAACAAAATAGCTTGAATTACTCTGAATATCTTTTGATGAGGAGAAGGTGGGAGAGGTTGTTGTTTCATATCTTCCCTTATCAGGCCTGAACATTTATAGCAAATAGTAAGTTCAGATGAAGCAGTAAAGATGAATATTTCACTTTAAGGCAACTTATTTTAGAAAAAGTAAAATTAAAATTGATTATCTAATCATACATATATAAGCAAATTAAATAACTAATTTAACTCTATTATATTCCAGCAATTTCATAATATGTAACATGTATGGTGGGAACAATCTTTAATGAGATATAAATGTATTTGTGGACCTAGTCATTACAATTATTTTTAACCACAGATAATATTCTTTCCTTCCTTTTTTCCTCTCTTCCTTCTGCAACTCCTCCTCCATCCTGCTTTCTTTTTACTAAATAAACAGACCCAACACATTTGCTTGTACGTGTTTTTACTGTTTGCCAACACCCCCCTTCTTTTGTATACATTCTTGAATTTTCCAAAGAAAATACTTTTGTCTCATGTGTGAAAGTGTATTGATTTTAAATTTGATTGACTATTTGATAAGCAAGAATATTTTGTAATCTGTGGGTGTTGGAAGACATTGCTTACATATTTCAAATTGGAGATTGTTAAATATTATACTTTATGAAACTGTTAGTATTGCTACCATCTGGATAATGCTGGTGGTATGAAAAGGATGAGTATGTACATCATTTAAGGGTATTTTCTCATTCAGGAGGTTGTAATGTAACTCCACATGAAAATGACTTTATATATGGAAAGAACAATGTTAAAATGTGAAGTGGAACAACAGAAGGCCAGTGAAGTATACAGGAGCTTTAATAAAATTATGCTGCATGACTCTGCATGAGAGGAGGGTCGAGACACTTCAGTGGTAAATTGCCAAAGGAAATATTTCAAAGAAAATAACAGACTTCAGTGAAGTCAGTTCTTCCCATAATTTGAACTGGAAACTTATTGTATTAAATTCAGAACTGATGATTTTACCTTTGAACACCATTTTTCAGACAGGATAAGACAGCTATCTGGATCTCTGAACTTAAATTGTATCATTTGGGGAGCAATTTAAAGAAGAATTTGAGAAAATGTGATATAATCTGTTGTTATCTGCCAATTTCAACAGCAACTAGTTACATTTTATTCCATTTAACAGGGGTCCTTGGAATAAAGTTCCAGCTCATCAACCAGTACCATAGCAAGAATCTCATAAACTCTTGAGAATCGTGTGGTTAGACACTACAGTGATTTTCAGAGGTCATTGGAATAATCTTCAGTTTGTTTCTCTTGTGTGATGTAAAGAAGTAAATTCTCTAAATTTCCTCCTACTACACATTGTCTTTACATCTAAAATGATTGTCAATATCAAATAATACATCCCTTCTCGGCCTTTTGGCTAAGATCAAGTGTAATATTAAATAATATAATGACCTCTCCCAAATAAGGACCCATTACCAGCATATCTACAACCTTTTATTTTTCTCTTACCACTAAAATTTCTTCCATTATTTATTCTCCATTCCATCTACCTTTAAATTTAGGGGGAAAATTCTAGATAGTGAATTTGTTCACAATACATAATGACTCAGTTCCATTAATTTTACCCTAGAGAAGAGTTGATTAGAGATTTCAATGATCATAATTTGAATGAAGGACAAAGAAAGTCACAGAAGGTAAACCCATGTAAAACCTGTATACTTGATCAAATACAGTGTTTATCCCCATAAAGATTATGAAAGTCGAGGACTGGTCAGTTCTATCCTCACACTTCAAGTTACCCGTCACGTAACTATGGGTAGTTTAATCTTTCTACACCATTCTTCCTAATGTGTTATAATGTGGTATAAGTGGGAAAACAATGGCACCCACACACTTTTCTAGTTAATGACAACTTTTATTATTTCAACGTGTTACTATCTTGCAAGATGTAACAAATATAGTTAACACTGGTTTGCTAAATTTATTCACAGTGACAGCAGGAAGAATTGCCTTAAACTAGAAAATTGAGCAAAACATTATTTAAACAATGGGGAAATAATTATCAGAAACTGGGAAATTTTGGGGAGAGCTAAATGGCCCTAGATAAACCAAGCTTAAAATAAAAATAAATAGACAAAAATAATAAAAACATAAACCAAGTTTAAACTGTGAGAATACATAATCTTTCATCCTTAATTTATGCTGCATATTTGTAATTTATGCTGCATAGTTGTAAACCCTGTTTTTACTTAATTTTTAAATGTTCTTACATTGTTTTTCATTTTCACTTCTAGAAGGAATATAAAGAAAAAAGGAAAGGGTCAGGATAAAATCTCTTAGTGTTCTGGAGTAAATTTAGTGAGACTCTATAATCACTGTCCCCAAACTATTGAAAAGGAATCATTTGAACTAGTTTCCAGATTTTAGTTGCATTGACCAGATATTTTCTTTCTCAAGACTTGAGAATAGCAGTTCCAGCAGTAGCATTCAGTGTGCTGAAACTGTTCTTGATCAAATCAAACATGCACTGTGACGATAAAAGTTGACAAAGATCAATCAACTGGAATGGAGAGCATTTTGTGAAAATAGATCAGAACTAGACAGCATTGTGTAAAGATAGATCATGGTGTGGTATTTAAAGACACATCAACCAGAACTGAGAGTGTCAGAAAAGAATTCTCTTACACTCTCAGAGTCGTCATGTTTTCTATAGGAAACAGCTCAGCATGTGCCTTTCTAAATACTGAGCCTTCTCCTGAATGTTTATAGATAACTGAAATGTTTAGTGGCTTAGTTCAATTGTATGCATTCAATTTGCAGATATCTCTTTCCTTTTTTTCATAACTGGACATATTTCTTTTTACCTGTGTATTTTTAGTAGCACTTTTCTTTTGAGACACTCCAAGTTTGTTAGCAAGTGTGTGATTTGTCACAAAACCACAAATAAATTGATAGGGTCAGTTGTTGAGTTCATATTAAAGATGAGGGAAGTGAGACACTCAGGAGCAAGAAGGGAAGGATGAGAGAAGAGACTCATTAAAGTAGTAAAAGCATTTTAATCTCTTTTGAGTTAGGGAAAAATAAAACTGAATAAAATTTTCTTTTAATAAAATATCTCTAATATATTATAAAATTAAAGAACCCTAGGATTTTTTAAAATAAATTGTGCTTATCTTGTCACAAACTATGTTTGTTTTACTATTCTTTATTATGTCAATTCATATGAAGATCTTCTGGAATAGAGTGATTTCCAGTGAAACTGCACTTGAATATCATGGATTGCAAGTGGGAACTGAGCAGCATTCAAAGTATTTTTTTTTTATTTTGTATATGTGGTAACTTGATCATTGGCGTAGAGCTAATATGAAGTGTAAGATCATTCTACCATTATATGCTGAAACACATAACTCTCAAGAATATCTAGTAAATGAGTGACAAGAATGTCTTGTGGTTAAGCATTTATAAATGGAAATTTTTAAAAATGAAAAGAAAGTACTTCTCAAACAAGATAAATTGGTAGTATCTTTTTAATGGAGAAGTAAAAGAGAAATTCAAGATAAATTGAGATGGTACTTTTATATATTTTTGCAACTGGTCCATCCTTAAATTTATGTAATTTTGTTTTCATAGACTGGTTTATTTGATGATTGAATAAATCAAAAATGGTGGTTGTAGATTTTTCTATTATATTTAAAACATTTTGTATGAATATACAAATATTTTTATTATGTTAGTAACAATATCAAAAATCTAAAAGTGAATATTTTTGAATAATTGCCTATGTCAGATGGATGATATGCAAACACTTTTTTCAATCTCATAATGTGATTTTCTTTCTAAAAATAATTTTCCTTCACTCTGTAGAACTTTTTTTTCTGTAGCTTTATTTATTTTTGTTTTTGCTTCCCTTACCATTGTATACAATCGTGAATGACATAACTGAAGGCAATGTCACTTAGTGGCTTGCCTTTGCTCTCATCTATGTATTATTTTATGAATTCAAGTCTTACCAGGTGAATTTTTAATCATCTGGAGTTGTTTTGTGTATGGTGTGAGATAGTAGTTGAAATGGCTATCCAGTTTTCCCAAAAGTATTTATAGAAGAGGTTTTCCTTTCTGTGCAGTAAAGACTTGGCTTCTTGGTCATAAATAAACCCTACATATAAGTGAAAGATTATTTCTGGACTATAAATTTATATCATTGACCCATGTTTGTGGAAATCACAATTTAAAAACAGGAGAACCCAATCAAAAAAAAAAAAAAAATGGGAAGAGGAACTAAACAGACACTCTCCAAAGAAGACATATAGATGTCAAAGGCACATAAAAAGTTCTTGTAACCACTTATTATTTAGGGAAATGCAAATCACACCCACAAGGAGACACTACCTTACATATGTATGAATAACACAAGTAAAAAAGACAATAGTGTTGGCAAGGGTGTAGAGAAAAAAAGGAAAACTATACACTGTTGCACTGTTGTTGGGAATTTAAACTAGTCTAGCCCCTATGGAATATAAGATGGAGGTTTCTCAGCATATTAAAAATTGATCTGCATATGAGCCCAAAGTTCCACTCATAGGTATGTCCTTTAAGAATGCAAAAACACTAATTTTGAGGTATATGCACACTCCTATGTTCACTGCGGTTGTAGTTACAATAACCAAATTATGGATTCTAAGAACCTAAGTGCCTTCAGGTAGATAAGCAATTAATTAAAAGATGTGAGCACATACAAAATAACCTACTACTCAGTTATCTTCAGCTATAAAAATAAGATTAAATCATTCCATTTGTTACACCATGGTTGGAACTGCAGGGGATTATGTTAAGTAAGACAAATCTGGAGAAACAAATAGAGGGTGATTTCACTCATACGTAGAATATAAAAAAAGCAAAACAAATGGACAGGTAAAACAAACTCTAAAATCTGACTGGAGAATTGAGACTTCAAGAGAGGAAGCTAAGAGTGGAGAAACAATGGGGAAAGGGGGCTTTTAGATTGTGGAAGAGGATTACTGATGCTTAGATTATGAGTGCGGTATATAAGCGTATTATACTCCTCTCTTATACTGTATTGCAAATCAAGGTCACCTAAATAAAAAGTAATGTAATTTAAAACATTTAAAGGGAAAATTGCTATAATTCATATTTTGTACTTTATATTTTGGAAACATTTATTTCCTTTTTTAAAAAGATATGAAACTCCTCAGTTGTCCCTTTAAAATAGTGCTCAAAGTTCAACCCACATAGTCTATGTATCTTCCCAAGGAGATCATTGTTTAGCATGTTCTTAATTTTCTCTCTTACAATTTTCAAATTCATTTTAGACTCTAGTCATTTTGATCCTTACAGGTAGATGTTTGTTTGGTTTATTTGATTCAGAAGCATTTTCATTGGTAATTTTTATCCTTAAAGCAGTGCTTTTCTAAATTTATCTGCAAATGAATTACCTGGGGGTTTTATTAAATTATATTCTTGCTCTAAATATACAAAATGGACCCCAGATGGTTTATTTCTAACTAGATCCTGGGTAATATTGATACCGCTGGAACCAGTTACAAGGTTCTAGGAGGTTTCTTTTATACATTTTGAAATGCCATCCATATTATCTTGTAGCTATTGTATACCTCGAGTTCTCCCTACCGCTGATTCCAAGCACTGGGAACTCAGAAAGAAGGATGGATGACTTAGGTGTTTTTAGGTGCTTTTTCAAAATAATTTGTGTTAAAAATGTATATGACTGTCTAGATAAATGGTTCAACTCCTGATAATGAAACTGCCTGCTAAGGATGAAGATTTGGCCAAATCAGATGAAGACTATGAATACTTTAGAAATAATTGGGCATTGGCAAAACAGAAATAATACATGCAAGCACCATAGGAACACATACCAAGTGTGGGTTTTTTAAAATTGCACTTAGGGTTAAAACAAATGTAAATAAATAACAGATCAAAAGGAAAATAATATATGTATCAAAAGGAAAATCTCAAGAGAAATTTGAGAATGTTTTGAACTAAATAAAAGTACAACTTGTCAAAGTTTGATATGTAGCAAAATCTTTGATTAGAGGAAAATGCATAGCATTAAATATGTGTAATCAAAAAAGGAGAAAAACTAACAACCATTTTAAGTTTCCATTTTAGGAAACTAGAGAAAGAGGTGCAAATTTAAAGTGAGCAGAAATAGAGAAATAATATTTAGAGTAGAATCAATTAAATGAAAACAAATAAAAATAGTGAAACTAAATTGTTTTTCTTTGAAAAGACCAATAAAATCAATTACCCTCTGTCCAGGCTAACAAAGAACTCAAAAATTTAAGAGTATCGAGGAAGCATAGAGTAAAGTATAGAACCTGTTGACTTTAAAAGATCATAAATTAATACATTGAGCAACTCATTGTTGACATATTTAACAGCCTAGACAAAATGATTATCTTTCACTTCCTTGAAAGATACAACTTGGCAAAATTCATATATAAGAAATAGCCAATCTGAATAAGCATAGATCTGTTAAAGAAACTGAATCAATAATTAATAGCCTTCAAAAAAAAAAAAAGTATCAGGCTCACAGGAGTTCACTAGTGAATTCTACCAAGCAAATAAAGCACAATTATACCTGTTCTCTGAATGTATTGCAGCAAGTGTGAACCTAAAAATTAGCTATGACTTTGGGTGGGTATAATGTACCTGTCTCGATTCATGGATTGTAAACAACTGTGTTACTATGTTGGGAAAAGGTGATTAGTGAATCTATGAATGCCTGGGGATAGGAGTGTACAGGAAATTTCTGTACCTTCCTCTCAATTTCACAGTGAGCTTTCAACCACTTTTTCAAAATTAAAGACTTAGTAAAGAGAAGAAAATTTTTTAGCTGATCATGATGGTATGTGATATATTTTTGCTTATCTTTCATGGTTCCTATAAATACATGCTTTTAATGATTTTCCTTGTCACAAAACATATTGCACACTTCAATTAATGTTACCAACAATTTTCCTGCTTTCCAGGTTTTCAATATCAGAGTTATATTTGTCCATGTCTTATCTGCCAGAATCCATTGATGATTATTATTTCTATCACACTTGCCCAAATTAATATCCATTGATGATCATTACTTCCATCACACTTGCCCAAATTAATATCATCAAACATCTAAACTGTAGCCAGAACATGTAACTGGTGTGCTTCTAGTAATCTTTGCTCCTTATTTTAGTTGTGCTGTGCTTTTTCCTTCATCTTCTAACTCTTAGATTATTTCTCATTTGATTCAAGCATTTCTAAGGTGTCCTATTTCCAGATAGATAAAATCTACAACCCTCCAATTGTTTTTCAAGGATTCTATAATTTGATCCTAAAATACTTTCTCACATATATCTTCCTTTTCTTCTGTATATTAAACTCCCTTTCCACTCAATTGCTTCTGTTCATACACCCATTGGTAGGTGGTATAATGTCTCCAGTTCCTCCCTTCATACATCTTATCCCATCAAAATGCCCACATCTTAATCTTGGACCTATGAATAAATTCAGCATTATGACAAAGGGGTAATACGGTTGCAAATAAAATTAAGGTTGCTGATCAATGGACCTTGAAAGGGAAAACCTAATTTGCATTCTCTAAGTACACTAATGCAATCACAAGTGTTATATGTGGAAGTGGGAAGCTGAGGAGAGAGAAGTGGAAGGATAAGGACTGGTTTGGGAGATGGAGAAAGTGGTTCATAAGCCAAAGAGCTGACCTATAGAAGCATAATATGGCTAGGTACAGAATCTCTTCAGGACTTTCAAATAGCAATACAAACCTGTCTATTATTTGATTTTAACTCAGTGAGACATATTTTGGACTTGTGAGTTCTAAAATATATAAGAACATGTGTGGTTTTTAAGCCATGAGTTTTGTGGTAGGTTTTTATAATAGCAATAGGAAAAATATTGTATATTCTAATGATTATATAGAATACATTTCTCCATTATTTGCTGCTTATAAGGTTTTGACTTTTTAATTATATTATATACTAGTGAGAACAGGGAACTAATAACTTAGGTTAAAAGCTGTACAATTTACTATTTCACTATAAAACTTTTGATATGCCAATTTTTTGGTTGTCTTTAGTGATAATTTGATTAAACTAGGCAATTTTAAAAATGTTTGGCAAATATCCATCATAGAAACCAATTATCAGAGAGAAAAATTATAGTGACAGTTTTCTACAAAGCATTTATATGTCAAATTGCATAATTAAGGGTTTGCCATCTTAATTGTTAATGTGAATAGCAACTTTGAGGGATTTCTACTTCAATTTAATAAACTATAAATCTAAGCCCCAGTGAGGTCAAATGATTTGTATATAATTCAGGAGCAGTTATATAGAGGAAGATTCCAAAATTATAATTATCATGTTCGACTGATTCCAATTAGCTGAACTATTCTGATTTCTGAATCAGATTTATGATTTCTACTGGTTTACAACAAGAGAAAAAGAGTCACTCTACTGGGCTAAGTGATGTAGATTTAATTCCCATGTGAATTCTCATAGTGTTAATAAGCCCTTAGAAAGCTATAAAATAATATATTCTATGACTCCATACAGAGAAAATCTAAAGGGTATGTGAACCTTGAAACCAACATCCAAGGGTTAAAAAGGAAAAGTAAATGAGAGGGGAAATATGTTCATTTTATTTACAATGAAGAGCTCTTTTGTTTACTAATTACAATGGACTCAAGGGACTTGATGATTTTTGAAATTGAATTTGGAGTTTTTTTTCCCCTTTTAAAAAGGAAATAATTCCTTTTTATTTATAATCATTAATTATTATTAATTAATATTATTATTATTAATAATTATCATATCTAAGCATATACTTATATAATATATAATTAATTATCACATTATATAATATATAATTAATTATATAATATATAAGTAATTATTATATTAATTAGTATAATTAATAATAATATTATTAATAATAATTCCTTTGATTATTAATTATTCTTTTAAAAAGGAAATAATTCCTTTTTAAAAGAATAATTAATAATCAATACATACTGAGAGATGGCATATCTATCTTTCCTAAAATCTTAATATTTCGTGCAAATTCATCTCTACTACATGAAGATAATTTGAGATGCAACCCTACAAGTATAAAAATTAATTGTTGCTCCTAGAATCTCCTGGAAAAGTATTACAGGGACTCATGCCAAGGAGATAGAGATATTTTTTCAAAGAAGACATACCAATTCACAAACATCATCTCTTTTCCATTAAGTACAGAACAAATTGCTGAAATGCAAAGGTAATTTTTTTGTGGGGGGGGTAGGAAAATGAAAATGATGTGACACACAATTGCTGTATAGTTCGTGTTGGAAGAGTTGTAACAGTGATGTATAACTTGGGAAAAATTTTTTGGTGGGATAAAAAATGAAATGTGTTCCATAAGAGCAGACAAGTAATAGCCTTCATTATGCACCTAATACAAATATATATGGAGGTTATCTATTTGTATTCTTCCTGTGTAATTTTGATTTGATATCTGTGGTGAATTCTTGTACAACAATTCCCTATGCAAAAATTAAGATCAGATACAAAAATAGTAGTCATCTACTTCCTTGATCAATTACTCATTTATTTAGGAGAAAAGCTTTGTAAAATTTCTATACTAGGTATTAACTTTTCCTATCTGTTTTTAAAATCTACTTGGTAGAAGCAGTAAAATAATAAATAAATTGGTGGGATGTCAAAAAATTAAAAATATCTCTAGCACATTTTATCTTTATATTCCCCTATTAAAATTCAAGTTCATTAATATGAAATGAATTCAAACAAGATAGCATTGAGCACAGTTAAGATGGTAACAAATCAGTACTATACATCTCAGTTGAAAATTAAAGGGTTTAATAATACCAGGTTTCAACTACTAGGAAAACTTTGGTCTAAAGGGAGAAAATGTGAATTATAAGAAAGAGTCTACTGACCACTTAAAGTCAATCAGAAATATGTGAGATTAGTGAGTCAAAAAATGCTCCCATAGCCTGAATACAGATGTCACCTGCACGTTGAGAATGCACTGAGAGTTTATAAACAGCTCTATAGAAAAAAATAAGAGTCGAAAAAATTGTTTCTTAAAAGGAAATCAGCTGTTTCCATCAAGAAACAGAAGTCTCATTGCCCCCATGTATTTACTCTTTGAACTGAGATACCTTGACATAACATAACAACAAATACAGTAAAGCTCTGAGCAGTAGAAAGTCTAGAAATGACAAGGTGATGAGTACTTGGCTTTCTTTAATTCCTCCCATATTTCTGGAACAAAATTCTATAAAAGCCAACAACCCAGAACTGCCAATTGGAATAGACAGAAAAAGCTCAAGAAAAATATGTTCTCTGTAGCCAAGGGATCAGGAACAATATAGTTTAATAGCATAGTTATAAATACAGCTTGAAACTTTACTTGCACTACTCCTGTACACACAGACTTTAAAATACAAACATAGATAGACGCAGAAATAGACACACACACACACACAGACACACACTCGCTATGGTTTAAAGGGGAATATCTGGAGTTGGTCTTCCAATTCTACTCTGCCACCTGAAAGCAGCTGGTGTTCCTCTAATCCTTCAGCTTATTTGTGAAACACAATGGGTTCTGGTTTTTCATGTACCCATCTGCTAGGAGCAGGCAGTATTTCCATTTCCCCATCAGGGCAGTTGTACCAGAGACCAGCAGCGATCTGTGCCTTCACAACCATCAGCAGCAATAAGAATGAACAGTATGGGTGAGAGCCAGGCTATTCACCAGCAGGTCTCACACATCCCTCCTTCATGACTTAAGAGGTGCCAGTGAGGAGTTGAGCCTCTACCAGATCTAAAAATATTGAGAGTGAATAAGGCAGTGCAAAGCAAGGTAGTAAGCATTCCAAAATATCCCCATCTGTGTTGCCATACAGGCTCACTTGGTAACTGGCATCCAACTTTGCAATAATCTGAACAAGTGATGTGAAGCAGGGCTTGGGACACTATTCCATCTCACCAACACCAGTGCTCTCATGACACCGTGCTGAACTCAGTCACCTTCCTTTTCCAGCATCAGTGAGGAAGAATGGGATGGTATAATAAAGGAGAGTTAACAGGCCGGGCACGGTGGCTCATGCCTGTAAGCTTCAGCCTATGAAGCAGCCGGGGCTAGGGATCGCGGTTCAAGTCCCGCCTGGGGCCCGTAGGGAGACCTAGTTCCAAAAAATAGCTGGGAGTGGTGGCGCGTGCCTGTAATCCCAGCTACCTGGGATTACAGCTGAGGCTGGGGATTGATTGAGTCTGTGGTACCCCAGGCAACAAGAGCCTGAGGTTCGATGGGCAAAAAAACAGCGAGACCTAGTTTCAAAAAAAAAAAAAAAAAAAAAGAGATTAACAATCTACTCCTCCGTATCAATAGGATGCCGAGAGGAGCAGTGCCTAATGCCTACTTGACAGACCCAGTGCAGTGTTAGGAGACTGGGCTAACAGGTACATACTCCCCATTTATTTCCTTTGCTCTCAGAGGAGCAAGTGGGAATTAGGTGTCTCCCATAAGCCAGCAATGTTGAAGTAGAATGTTTGACCAAGTAGATTTTTTAAATGATACAATGAAATTCCAAACAAAAGAAATTCACAAGAAAGTTGAAAATATAAAGATAGGGAAATGTATACTATGAAAACAATAAACAAACAAAGAGAAGTGGCCTGTAATGCAACCATTTTATCTGTGATGCCAGCTGTAACGCAAGCTTGCCAATCCAGGTAGGTTCTTTATTGATTATAGCAGTTACACGGACACACCAGGCAGGACAGGGCCATGGCAGGTCTGGGTTGGCTTGAAGGCACATGAGTCCCCCAGCTCCCCAGGAATATTCACACTTTCTCTGCTGTGTGCTCTACTTTCAGTTCTCTATCCTCCCCTGGGGTGATGCTACCCTTTTTTCCCCTCTAAGTCCAGGTGTGCCCACTCACATATTCACACACCTCCTGGGTCAGGCACGTACAATCATGGGGAAGGCACAATACCACAGGTGCTGGTCATAAAGGCAAATGGCAGAAAAAGCTTGACCAATTCATTTACTCTACATGGCCATAGTAAATGAAACATCATAGGAAAGAAGATCACTAGAGACAAAGAAATTATATAATGATAAAATCAATTTTAAAAAGACATACTGATAGTAATAAAAAAAAAACATAACATCAAAATGTAAGAAGCAATCCAGAATTGAAGAAAGACAAGTGCACAATTATAAGTGAGAATCTTAACACCCCATTTACAACAGTTTACACAAGAAGACAGAGAAAGCAATGAGAAGCTGATAAAAGAAAAAGAGAAGTACAGGATGGTCTCACTTGTATGAGGGATATAGGGAAAATCAAACAAACAAATAAAAAATGAAAACAACCAATGGACTGAACCATGGAGCGAGAGAGGAGGAGGGGGAAGAAGGTGGGGGAGGTGAAGAGCACAAAA
>PVHY01015219.1:0-36451 GCA_004024945.1 Uropsilus gracilis
GATAGATGGACAGACGGACGGATGTACAGATGGACTGAAGGGCAAGTGGATGAACAGATTAGATAGATGATAGGTATGTAGGTAGGTAGGTGTGTAAGTATAATTTACTTCAGTGACAGAAGTAATTAGTTCTGTTGGGTTGGAGCTGGGTAGCTTCAGAAAAAAAGTCCTAGAATGGATAATCATGTTTAGGAAGAGCATTTGAAGCTGAAAAAATTGCACAATCTGCTTATAGTACCACAGTTTGGGGAACTGTACAGAGAAAGGTATAGAAAATGAAAATCTGAAAAAGTAAATGCAGAAAAGTTATTGGTAAGGATCTGGACTTTCAGACCACAGCTTGCAAGCAGTTGTCCTATTTGAACTAAAACAGGATCATATTTAAATGCAATATTTAAATATTTGACTCCCTAAGTTGAATCTAAAAGCCAAAAGGAGAGTTCTGTGAAAAACTGAAAAATGCAAGTAAAGCCTGGAGTTAAGGTCTTATTAATTCACTAGTGATAATTACTCACATTTGATAAATACAGCATAATTTTCTAAGATCTTAACATTAAGAATAAAGAATGATGATTGAAAGGAAACTTTCTGTGTTTCTTTTACAACTTTTTGTGAATCTAACTTCTTTCAATTATGATTCTTTAAAATAAAAAGAGGGCTAATTACTAAGAAGTAGCTTATTCATTTTGTTTTTCTCTCTTCCCCTGTACCCCAAGCACATATTTGCTTGTTGGTCACTTAGAGGAACAAAAGCATAGAACAAGCTCTTTACTAATAGGAGGCAACAGGATCTTATGTAGCTGCTGAATCCTAAACTATACCTTCACATCTTCTCACATTACTTAAATACAGGGAAAGCAAACATTGAAATGGAGGAAGGGAGTAAGTAGTTTGACTTAGTCAGCACAACTTGCTATAACAAAATATCAAACACTGGGTGGCTTAAATAACAGGAATTAATTTCTCACATTTCTGTAATTCAGTGTGGAGTTGTTAGTAGCATTGGTATTTTGTGAGTTTGGCATCTCTTTGGCTCAAAGATGTCCTTACATGATGTTCTCTCTCTCTCTCTCTCTCTCTCTCTCTCTCTCTCTCCCTCTCTCTCTCTCTCTCTCTCTCTCTCTCTCCCTCTCTCTCTCTCTCTCTCCCTCTCTCTCTCTCTTTTGTTTGTGTATGTGTATGTGTGGGTGTGTATGTGTGTAGTGGTAAGGGGGGGAAGGAAAGGAGGGAGAGAGAAATACAAAATGTTCAGTCCCTAATAAAGGCATTAATCTGTTATTTGGAGATCTGCTCTAATGACCTCATTCAAAGATAATACAAAAGCCTTGTCTCTCGATATTGTCAAATTGAGGGTTAGAGAATTTCAACACATGAATTGGGGGGACATAATTACACTTTGGGGGCAATTTTTTGGGCAATTGCAGGTAAATTAACTGATAGTAAAATCAGAGATTTTTTACCTCAGAAATATCCACAAAATCCAAAGTTTCAATGGGAGGGTTACTAACAACTAAGTTTTCTCTCTTCTAGTAGTATCAGCTTTGGAAACATGAGCACATAGAGAAATAAAAGGAGATTCTTGAAGATTGTGACCAAATGAAGCAGAACAATGAAATATATATATATATATACATTGTAATATATAATTATATATGTAATGTATATGTATATATATGTAATATATATATTCATCTTTTATGTTGAATAACTATGATTGATGTGGTGAATGAGATTCACATGAGTTGATCCCAAGCACATATTAAGGTGTCCCATTGCAGAATGACCTAGACTAATACACACACACACAGATTACAACTATTAAAATTTTAGTCAATATATCATTTGAGAAAGAAATGTGATTCATAGTGTTTCGTAAAAAAAGTTATACACAAAAATTTTAGGTTTTTGTTGATACTTCTAATCACATCAAAAATTATCAGCATCAAAAGTTGAGAATGGACATCTGGTCTCTTGGAAAAATTCTAGGTGAGATATGTTTCATTACCAATGCTTTCATTAGCACAAAGGCTACAGTTATATAGAAAATATGGGGAAAACAATAAGCTAAATCATATTTATTTTAAAATAAATATAAAGAAATATTTTCAAAAGTCATAAAATATTAAGGCAAAATATTGTATCATGGCTTTTTTATCAGTGAATTTTTTTACTTTCCATGCTGGTATATATATTCATTGTGCATTTTACAATTGTTGTTATCTTTTGTATTGTGAATGTTATGAAATACAAAGACCTCAATTTTATGACAAAGACATGTACTAAATATTTATTGTCCCTTTTTGCTTTAGTGATTAAACTACTTTTCTTCCTTCTGCTCCTCCCCAGTCTCCTTCCTCTAATTGAAGGTGAGTATGCTGAAACCAGCTAGACTATAATTCTTAGTATCCCTTGAAGTTAGATGAGACCATCTGAGCATGTTTAAGCCAATGCTTGTGGTGGAGGGATGTTGCTGTTCTAGGGTTTTTTCCCTCAGTAGTAAACTATATTGCTTTATTTCTCAATTGCATGTTGAGTAGAATGTGATATTAGCTCAGGCAACCATTTTAGACTACAAGGAGGTCATATTTTGAATAAGTGAAATCTCAGAAGGAACCAAGTCTTTGTCTTACGATTAATTGTAACAACAACAACAAAGCAAAATAAAATATATCCAGGCAATACTCCTGAGTTTGAATGCTAGAAAGAGTGAATGTTTTTTTTTTTAAATTTTATTTAGACTTTATATATTAATTAAATTTGATGTGTTACGAAATTTACTATCAAAATAACAAATAGAAATAAAGAAGTATATTTTCAAGGGAAAGAGAAGTTTTCTAAAAATATTTTCAACTCTGATCACACAGAAGTAAACTGAGGTTGAAATCACAGGCATTTAGTGAGTGCTCTAATAAAAACATAATGATTTGTTCTTATATCTTCCCCAGATTAAATAAAATTTTTGTAAGAATCTGAAGCTCAGAAATATGGGAGAAAGAGTCCCTCCAATTTAGAATTTTTGTTATCAATTATAGGTGTATTTTATCATTAAATTTGACAGGTTTGTGTATGATGTGTATGAGTACATGTGGGTGTGTTCACACACATGTATGTGGGTGGGTGTCAAAGGTAGCTTACACTAGGATTTGACTTAAGAAGTTTTATCTTTCAATTTAGCTTGATATTCTGTAGAATAGAATGTTTTCCCCACCTCCACCAAAGAATGCACAATATTTTATAACATATCTTTATTAAACTAGGTGTCAGATTTTACTAAAGAGATTATCTTGGCAATATTAGAGTTGGGACACTTCCAAGTTCCCACCTGGAATATAATAAATTCACAAGAGAACAGTGCCTTCATCTGGAGTCAGCCATTTGGCTAATATGAAGTTAGTAGTAGATGAAGAATTACATCAAAGCACATGAACTTTAGTAGGAAAAACTCTACTAAGCCACTATGAATGTCAGCAATATAACTGTTCCTGAGAATAATTATTGTAAAAAAGGAAATCATGTTAATATTATTAATTATGATACCTGTAACATATCGGAACTGATGTTGGATTCTCTGAAAACATTTATTTTCATTATTCCATTATTATGTATTATATTATTTATTTCATTTTATTTATTATTTTATATTTATTATTATTACATTACATTATTGCATGATTGCATTATTTCATTATTTCATTTACATTAATTTTCAAACTCACTACTTAATGAGTATTATAATTCCCATTTTCAAGATGAGAAAAGTGAGGCACATAGAAGTTAACTTGCTCAGTGTAATATTAATAACAAATAACAGGGAGATAATTCAAAACATGGTCTGCTTGATTTCAAATCCAATGTATTCATAAAAATTCATATTATGACCTAAAGTTAAATACAGAAATATCAAGAAATTTATTATATTTAAAATGAGAAAGGGGATTAAGTAATTTGCCAGGATGACTTAGTCAATGTATAAAAAGAACACACAAGCACTTTTATATAATGCTGAATAAATATTATTTCAGTTTAACCTTTCTGTATATTTAGCTATGCTATACTTTCTTGTCAATGAAGGTATGTATTTACATAAGGGCAGATTAGATTTTATATTTGTTTTCATTGTTATCTTTACTCTTTTTTGGCTTTAGTTGTAAGCAATATAAATGTTTTGATGTATGAGTTTTTGCAAACACTCAAAATATTAAAACCACAATACTATTCAACTTCCAGAAAATATTAAAACCAAGTATGTTACATGAAAATGAGTGTAATAACTATTTGCATGGGCTTAGGTTTATTAGAAAAGGACATTTCTTCAAAGATAGCTCAAACTGTGTCTTGAAATAGAGGACACAGCTGAAAGTCAATATATCTATATTATAACAGGACAACCCATTTAAAGCAATTTGACGCTCATTGAGTACATTCAAATGACTTTTAAGATTATGAAACCTTCCTTGTCTTGCCAAGGACAAATGAATGGCTTGTTATTCAACCAACTGTGTTGTTTCATATAAGGATTAACATCCCTCCTCCTAAATCATTAGCTTACAAAATCAAGACAGATTTTTGGCAGAAATTAGCTGAGTTCCAGGTGGTATCCCTCTGCATTTTTATTGACACAATAATTAAAATCACATCTAATAACCAGAACATTACATTAAAAATTAAATATCATAGGTAGTTATCTAGTGTTTAAAAGATCTATACTTTTCCACTTTCAATATTAGGTAGAAAAATTTTTATCAAGTGATTTTTATATTCAGCAACAATAGTTTTGAATATTTTTAGCTCTGTTGTCAATAATTTTTCAGGAAAAAAAAGTGAGTCTTCTCATATCTTGTTATCATTTTAAAATAATTTATACCAAAATTTGAAAATATCCTTCATTTCAGTTTTTTTAAAAGGTTGTTTTAAAAAGTTTTAAGTTCACAACAAAATTGATCACAAAGTTCAGAGTTCCTCTGTATTCCCTGGCCCCATGTATGACCAACCTCCCTACTACCCCAGTTGCTCTAGCACCCAGTACGGTATAAGAAATTGAACCTACATTGACACATTATTATAACCAAAGTTTATAGTTCATATTTGGATTCTTTTCCTTTCACCATTTTGAACAAATCATGCCCAACTAAAGCCTTTGCCTTCTGGTCTCCATTCTTGCACTGAGAAATTGACAGTCTTAATAAGAGGTTTCTCTGATATGAGACTGTTTTTCTCTTGCTGTTTCAAGGTTTCTTTTCCAACTTTAACTTTTGCCATTTAAAGTATAACGTATTGGGATACTTCCTTTTGGATTCATTTTGGTTGGAACTTTTTTGTTTCCTGGGACTGGAAATGTATTTTGTTCCATAGTTTGGAGGTTTTTAATTATTTTTCTTCAAAAAAAGTTTTCCCCTTCTCTTTTCTCTTTCTATGAATGTTGTTTCTCTTAATACTCCCCTATACATCTCTTATATTCATTTTCCTTAACTCTTTTGCTTTTTGTGGTTAGTCCTGGGTTATGTCCATTGCACTATCTTCCATCTCACTGATTTGTTTCTCAACTTCACCATGTCTACTCGTGATCCTCTCTGTTGCACTTTTTAGTTTAACTATTACCTTTTTTTTTTAATCTCTGTGACTTTTGTTTGGACTTTAGTTATTGTTTTTTCTGTCCTTGAAGTATTTTGTATTTTGTTTGATTTTCTAGTTTCAGTAAGCATCACTAATGATTACTCTGAAGTTTCCTTCACAAGTTTCATTAGTTGTATTGCATTAAGATTTTTTTTTCCCCCAGGACTTTGCCATTATCTTAATTGGGGTGAATCCATCTGCCTCCCCATTCTGTTTGGTGCTCTGTGATTATTTCTATCTATTAATCTAGACTATTTTTCTTCCTTATCCTTATTATAGCAAGCTATAATGTCTTGTATGAAAACTTCAGGTTCAGTTCAATACACCTATGGTGTTGATCTTAGATGACATATTATTAGTTATTTTATTTGTTGCAGACTGTCACTTATCATGATGACTGGAGTCAACTCTAAGAATAGAATGGGTAGCCTTGATTTATAGCAATTATTATATCTATGATGATACTGCTTTCACTCTAGCTAATATCATGCTGCTAATGCTGTTACATGTTGAGAAGGGATGCACATAACAGGTTCTGGCATCCTGTATGAGTCTGTTAGTTTTCTGTTAAAAGACTGAAATGACAGTGAAAAGTTATAGCAGAACATTTAATGATAATACAATGTGACATATAGATACATCTCCTTGATGAGAATCTGTCTATCATCTGTCTATCTGTCTATCTGTCTGCTTGTCTGTCTGTCTGGCAATAGAAAAATATTCTACTTATTGGGGATTTACATATTTATCTATTATCAATATCAACAGACAGACAGACAGGCAGATAGATAGATAGATAGATAGATAGATAGATAGATAGATAGATAGATAGATAGATAGATAGATAGATAGATAGATAGATAGATATTCTACCTGTTAGGGATTTATAAATTTATAATTGTTGGGGTATATCTGATTCCTAGAGAATTCTCCCTTACTTTATAGTGTCTTATCTCACAGTATATACCTTACAAGTCAAAGGTTGTTCCATCTATCTATTATACTCTCAGTTCATTTAATATAATCAGTGGATACTTGATCATCTCTACTACTGGATTTCTTCTGCAATAAAAGAGAAGTTCAGACTATGACCTCCCTTTTCTTACAATATTTGCTCTAAGATCTGGACACAGTGGTGCATGCCTGTAACCTCAGCTCCCTGGGAGGCTAAGGCTAGGAATCACTTGAGTCGAGACAACCAAAGGCAACATAGCATGACTTTGTCTCTAGAAAACTTTTAATTATAAGGTCTTTATCTAGCCTTTTGGCATATATAAATGTTTTTAAGAACTCTTTGCCAGTTTTATAACTAAAGAAAATGTTCCCAAAGACCTGGAGCCATCCTTTTAAAAGTAATCATCAAGGCAGATAAGACCTCTGATTTCCTAGACTCTGGAAGAAGAGAAGCTTAACTCCTATGAGCTCCAATTAACAAACACAGATGGCTAATCACAGAGAGAAACATTTAGGTACTCAGGAATAAACTTAATGTGTTCGACACATTCCATTGATCATCCTTCCCTCTAACAACCTCCAGTACTTTTCCATTAGTTCACTCCAGCATTTGGAAACTTTGTCTTTTGCTGGCAAAGGAGTTTAACTTAGTCTGAGTTTTGTCCTTTTCACTCCATTATAATAACTCAATTATAATAACTTTCTTGTTTTATCTCTGTTCAGTGCTATTTTGTTGGTCACATGTTCTGAGGTGATATTGTTTGAAATATGTGTAACTACACATACTTAGTATATCCAACACTTAAATGTTTCAATATCAGGACTAGTTGAGGCTCTGGGACCAGGGAAGTTATACCATATATATAATAAGAAGGATTCCTGCATCTTCTAGCTGAGAATGAGTCCAGATTCAGTGAACTTGCTCCCAATCAGAAGTCAAGTACTTGACTCAAGTAATGGTGCTATATGTGCTTTATATTTTGTCTCTAAAACTAGCACATTAGCTATCAGGCAATTAGAAGACTTATTTTGATCAATTCATGCTATTCAGTGTAACCAAGCTCACAGATAACCTCTGTCTCTGCCATCAGTTACAGGAGTGCACAGCCCAGCAGTGCAGTGGTTGATAACATAGACAAACTGAGGTCAGCTGAGAATTTTGCCTCCTTGATTGTTTAATGCCTCATGATGATGAATGCTCTCTTTTGAGCATTTAACATATGAAACAAAGACTCTTAATATTGATTCTCATTCAGATGCTCACAGATCTCTCTTCTACCCATTTTTCCTCCATGTTATATATCCAACAAAGCCCTTTACCAGTGCTAATACGTCTATGTTAATTAATTATTTGGGACACCCTTTTACCAACATAAAGATGATCATCAGGGGTAGCATTGCAACTAGTGCTCTATCTGATCAATTTTTCTTCACCATTCTCTTCTAGTACCTCTATGAAGTAAAATTTGCAGATAACTGTAACGAATCTTTTATTTGGTATCATATATTGAAATACTAAGTCAAATTAGTCTTTTTGCTTCTTTCAGCAAGTCATGGGGAATCTCCAGTCTGTAGTCTATGGTAGTAAATTATGAACTTCTCTGGGAACCTAGCTATGAATCTTATTCTTTATCTTCTATCTCTCTATCCTAAAATAAATTGGTTCATGTCATGTAGTATCTGGCAGATTTAAAATCCTCAGGATGGGATGATCTGTTGGAAAATAAGATAACAGAAAATAACAGATTTGTGTCTGAAATTCACAGATCAGGCCAACAGTCTGGGAAATCAGACAAAATTTCCATGTTGTAGTGTTAAGGCAGAATTCCCTTCTTCCCCAAAACAGGGAAACCTGTTTTTGGTCTGAGTATTTCAACTGATTGGATACTGTCCATCCACATTATGACATATAATGTCTTTTACTTAAACTCAACTGATTTGTAATGTAAAATAACTCCACAGAGACATCTAGAATGAATTTTATCAAATGGTTGGGCACAACAGATGTCTTCTTTTAATAGAAAGCAGTGTAATAGAGTAGATTATTATTAGACTATTTCCATTAATCTGTTCCATTTTTAAAATTTATTCTAAAATGATGTGATGGTTTTTCCCAAGATGAATTGTTAAAAATCATAAACAGACTGAAGTCTTGGATGCTCTTGTTCCCACCAACTTTTTCTCCATCACTTTTATTGTGGAGGAATTTAGCCCATGTAGCGTGTAGCCAAGTGTTTCATGGAACTTTAAAATCCTATGAGGTCTTCAATTTATTACTATTTTCTGAGTTCAAAAACTCTGCTTTATATGGCCTATCATAAGAAAAAAATATTGGGTTCCCTTGTGAAGGAAGTGGCAGTCTTTTGTAAATTTGTATCCATCAATGTCTTTACAAGTTTTGCCATCATCATTAAAGCATGTGTAAACTTTTAATGAATTGTATTAAAGAGTAGTTTTTGTCATTTTCTCAACTTGCTTTTTCCACTTTGCTATAATCCCTGTAGATGGAATCTTCCCTGATTGCTCTTGGTAGTACAGGCCTCATGCTCTTGTGCAACACACTGTCTTATTAGGTATTGGTACTTTACTGTAGATTGCAAATTTCTCACATGTGACAGTAATTGTTCTAAAGAAAAATTTTCACTCTTTTCATATTAATTCTTTTTCTTTTTCTTCCACTACCTTAGGCAATAAGTATTCTGGGATAAATCAAGGTAAAATAAATTTGAAAACAACAGATTTTATTTCTGTAGAAGAGTATAGAACCATTGATGGAATAAATGCATATAATTTCCTTAACCTTAAAATACTTCTTAGACAATTTAACTGAACACAAACTGATCTCTTGCCCTTTATGAACTAATAATAAAAATTCACAGTGATTTATAGTAAGTTAAATTTTATCTATATTATTTGCTTATAATATTAAAAATGTTGGTTATTTATAGCTTACAATGACCATTTTGTGAAAACTTATTTTTGATGTGAAATGAAAAATAACTTACCTGCTTTTATTTAGATGTTTTATACTAGAGTAGACTGTTTGCAACTGTAGGCTTATGTAGAAACCATGATGAAAGAAATTTTTCCCAGGGTCAAGTTTGCCTGAATGAAGTCTTCAAACATACTGGAAGGGTAACATTTATAATGGGCATCAAATGTAAATTATCATAACAGTTTCTTGAGATTAAAAAGTTATCATTTATAGTCAAACCATATAATTTTTATATTCAGTAAATACAAGGACAGTTATTAAATTAGGGTTTACAATGGTTAAATCTTGCATTCAATGCATTGCATTTTGTTTTCACAGCTATTGAGAAGATTTTAAGTAATATTTAATTCCTTGGTTCTCAACCACAATGACTCTCTCTCTCTCTGAAATAAATGTGTGGTTATGTAACAATTTATTATCTTATGTAATAGAATAAAAACAAAGTTGTCTAAGTAATAGTGACATAATTGCTTAATGCTATCTGTGAATGGAAGGTAAAGAAATGGAATGACAGCTTTTCAGAAATTGCATTTGAATTTTACAAAAATCCTATATAAAAATTCTGTGCTGAGGAAGAAATTTTTTTCTGTCAATATGTCATAGTTTAAAAATCATGTATAAAATAGACCAATGCTTACCTATAAATCTATTAAATGGTAATTCAGATATTACCTTCTTCTTATAAGAATAGTAAGTAGAAAGGATTAATGTAGTTTTAAAACTTATTAAACTCCTACAAGGAAGTTGTGATGAAAATATTGCCTACTGCTCTCCCATCATTATTGTGATTACTAGACAAATTTTCATGAAAATAGAAAGATGTAAATAAATGTGTATTTTGCTAACCATTTATTTATTTTTCCCATAAAACACTTGACATTTTTTTAAAAAAAGGTTAAAAAACAATACTGTGCAAAATATGTTTTGTAATAGCTGTTGTAACTTCAGTGCATATAAAAAGAACTTGATGTTACATAGATGCTTAATAATGCTAAATCTTCCCAAGTGGCTACTGAGAAATGACTCTTGATCCTTCTATAGGGTCAATCACAATAACGCTCATATCTAAATGATGATAACCTGGCAGCAAAGATTAAAATTCAAGTTTTGATTTGATTTTAACTTACTTGAAAAAAGAAGCTAAATGATTTTCATGTGACAAGTTCCATTAAAAAGAAACTCCCCTTTGATTTTATAAATGGTCTGTTTAATTTTAAGTATTATTTGGGAACAACAATTTAATTATGAAGTATTAAACATTTTCATTTATTAATACAAGGATAATGCCATTATATTTGTTGCTGAAGACTTTGATGCACATGTTTTATTGTTTTGTTAATAGTTCATTCTTGAACAGTCTTGGTTAAAGATTAATGGAGGTTAAAATATAAAGATCAAATCAAGATAAATGTCCTCTAACTAGTGAAATCTTAGAAGACAATCAAAGTACCAACATTTAGTCACTACTAGGGCTAGGTGTGGTAGGGTATTAAAAATTTAGATAGATAATAAATTCTTATTTCCAAGAAGAGAAAGATAAAAATGTACAATGAAAATTACATGACACTATAGTATTTAAGTGTATAAAGGAGAATTATGATCAGTCTTACTCTCAAAACAGTGGTCTAGTAAATCAGAATTCACATCTTCGATAAGCACATTGACTTTTTCCTCTGTAGTGATATTAGACTCTGTTGAGAGTGATCTCCATTATCATGGTAAACAGTAAACTGATTTTTCCAGCATCAACCAGTAACAGATAGCTAATATTAAAAAAAAAGAAAGATTAGTAAAAATAAAACGATGAAAATCATTTCAACTCAAGATTTTAAGCATGTTATTAATTTGCAGCACAATTTATGGAATAAAAGTCAGTCATTTTTTCTATATTTAACTGACATCCAGTTTTTTTTTTCTGCATTTGGTGAGATACTGTTTTATAATTAGCAAATTTGCCTTCTTATACACACAAATCAATATTCATTATTATTTCTAGCTTCATGATTTAAACGGGCATTTTTTTTTTCAGTAGCTGATGAGGTGGCTATAGGATGAACATTTTCTCTTTTATTTTATCAAGTATCAAAAATCCCCATGTCAGACTCGTACCAAGCACACCCATGCTTGGTTTGAGTCTGACATGGGGTTTTGATACTTGATAAAATAAAAGAGAAAATGATCATGTATATATATATATATAAATATATATATATATATATTTCTCTCTATATATATTTCTATATAGATATTTCTATATATATTTTTATATATATATTTCTATATATATTTTTATATATATATTTATATATATATATATATAATTCTACTTGGAAGTAGAATTAGAAACTTCAATAACCTAAGTTATCATTAGCCACCAGAATTTTACTTTAATTCAGCTATGTTTGCAATAACTCATGTCTTTCATGTCAATGTCTTGATGTGCATTCGGCTGGTTTCAAGAAATGTGTAATGTCATACATCCACCATTATAGTACCATACAGAGTACTTTAAATTTAAACTGCTTTCTTTCAGATCCCCTTCTGCTTGTATATCCCTTCCTCTCTCCTAATGCCTCACAACCAGCTATCTTTTTAGCATCTCGGTGGTTTCTCCATTTCAGAGCCCTATATAGTCATTACTTGCCAAACAGATTTTTAAATTTCAATAGATTATGGTTTTTTTGTTGTATCTAAAAATTCTTTGTGATATTCAAAGTCACTTAGATTTTTTTTTCCCTATGATATCTCTGGGAGTTTTACAGTTTCCTGTTTTACACAGATTGTGATCTATCTTGAATTGATGTTAGCAAATGGTGTATCATTCTAGATTCATTTTTATTTTTTTTATTATTATATAAAATTTGTTTACATTTCTTTTCCATTGGTTGTCCCACCTCCCTCCCCTTTTCCTCTCCCCTCCCCTCTGGTCACTTCATTTCCTCTTTCACTGCTAGTTGCTGGTTAATTTTCAATCCATTGGAGTCTTCCTTTTCTTTCCTGGAGCAATATCCTTTTCACCAATGGAGATGTATTTTCCTGGGGCAGAGGGGTCTGTGCTTATTTTTCCATGTGTATCTTTGTTGCAGGAAACCAGTTCGTGCACATTTAGATCCTTGTAATGCCTCCTCCCTTCTACTGGTCATCTTCTCTTCACACATTCTAGCTGGAGAAGAATTCAACCTCAGAAGAAACTGTATCTTGAATCTCTCTTATATCTGATTAGTGGATACTGAGATGAGATTTTGAAGAAATGATAACAGAATATGCTAAGACTTTTTCACTGCTGGAATGGAATGAGCATATTTTGCATGTTAGAAGAACATGCATGAGTGTGTATGTGTGTGTGTGAGGTCATGTGTAGAATGGTATGGAATAAATTGGGTTCCCTAAAATATATAAGTGGACATCTTAATATCCTTTGTGATTAAATATATAGGAAAAAAAAACTTTGGTAAATAACTAGTATTATATCAGATTATGAGAATAGCATTTTCATGATGGAATTAATGGGTTTGTAAGAAGAAACCCATAGGAACATAAAGAATGTTGGAACTTGTGTACAAGTGAGGAAAGGTATCAACACCAGAGTTTTACCCTTTTACTATCTTGGTCTCAACTTTCCAGTCTTGCAATGGTGAGAAAATTTTATTGAAGTCACCTGGAGTAAGGCACCATTAATTTGTGAGGTATTATCTTACTATACACAGAAGAATCTATAGATTGGCTCATAGTATACTATAAAATTCTGTTTTATTTAAATCAATCAGGTCATTCTTGGTTTTCAGAGACAGAAACTCAAGATAAAACAAAAATCTGAATCAATAAAGGAAATAGTTTGTGTAACTGGGAAGTATAAGGGAAGGCTGAATCTAGAGGTCCCAAAATATTATTAACATCACCATCAGTTCTGTATGACTCTAATGATCTATATTTAGAGGCCGTTTCCTCTGCATGAAAACTAGATATGTACAGGATAAGTCTCAGTTCCAGATTTCCTGTTGCTGAAGCAATACCATTGCCTTCTCTATCCTCCTCCACATCACAGGGAGATCCTGAGAATTACATTTTCCTGAGTTCCTTGTCAGCAGAGTTTCCTGTTAGATTGTAACAATGAGTAGCACATTTTCAGGAAGTTTATAAAAGCTTAGGAGAAGGAAAACCATTATTCTCCACTTGTTGGAAGGTACGTGGGCAGGGAAAGTCTACAGACATGGGTTTTACATCAACTTCCAGATATCCTGTTAGAATCAGTCTGTTGCTGCCAGCATCTATAATAACTGGAAAGTTTCCCTGCAAATCTTGCATTTCTAATTTTCCTGAAATCTAGCACTGGCCTTTCTGACCTTAACTTTCTCCGCTTCAGAGGCTGAATAAGCCTCTAGTAATATACACTGGAGCCCTTATCTTCTTGAAATACCTATGTCAACATGTGTTTTCTTCACAAAATAATGATGAATTCAATAAGTACAATAAATCCTAGATAGTTGTTGTTCTCAAAGAATAAGAAAGCCATTTTAAAGTATCTATATCAATTTTCCCAAATAAATTTTTTTCACATTTGGGTTATATGCCCATATCGGACAAAAATTCACTGTTTAAGCTTAATTTAGGAATTTTTCCCATAGTATTCACATGGATATTGGTATTTTTTACTGTCAAAAACAGAATCACAAACAATAGAAAAATAGATGTTTCCAAATGAAAAGAATATAAATGCTATTAGAAAAGGAGGATATCTAAACACTTTTTTTTTTGACAAACAGAGAATAGCTTTGCTACTCTGTACTTTTGGTTTCATCTTTTATAAAAAACAGAATATATTGTATTATACAATGAAGGTGGAGACAATATGTTGGAGGCAGAGTTTTCAAAGCTGTAAGTATTCATCATTAACAAATAACTTAGGTTTAATATAACTCATTGAATTATATATATATATATATATAATTTCACAGACGGGTAATGAAGAAACAAAATTAGAAAAATTGTAATCTCTTATTTAACTGTTTTGATCTTAGCTAGTCAAACAATTTTAATTAATTTGTACAGAGAGATACTAGATTCTTATTAAAAACACAATGCCATTGTCTAATATGTTTCTTTTTCAAGCCATGAGCTTTTAAAGCTTTATATATTAAATTTCAAGAAATTAAAAATACTAAATGATTACATGTGCTATGCTGTTTATCTTTTTATATAATAATTAAAATATGTAAAATAAATTGATAAAGTGTAAACATTATTCATTTGCTAACATTTATAGAGTTGTAAATTAGCTCAAAAACAATGAAAGTTAAAGATAACCTGAAAGGGTGAAATATATAGAACATCCAATAATATGTTTAACCATTTGCATATATTACACAAGTTTATTGATGATGCACATGTCCATCTGCCTAGGGGATGGTAAAAGTTGGAAAAAGTTTTCTGCCTAGGGGATGGTAAAAGTTGGAAAAAGTAAGGGAGTTGAGAAGGTTAAAACATGGACTTAAATTGACTTCTAAACATGGATTTCTAGACATCTGTCTTTCTAAATCATATGGAACTATTTAAACCTGAAGCAAGGAAACATTAAAGATACTCATAAAGATCTTCTGAAATGATCACCCTTGGTCCCCCTACAGGTTTATTTTTAAAAGAGTCAATGAATTAAGTAATTAGTAAAGTCATTCATTCACAGTCTCATCTAGAAACTTCTTTATAAACCTGATTAGGGAGTTGATTGCAGTGGTTATCTTCTGGTATCAGTTATTCATATCAGGTATAAATACAATCTTGGAAAATAGAAAAAAATAAATGTGTTGATTACATTTAAATGTGAATTAGTAAAATTCCTCTTAGCAATAACAGAAGGACATATGTCTTTTCTTCCAAAACAATTTGAAAGTCATTTGTTGAAGTGAAATAATGGTGTTCTTTAGGATTACTCTTTAGAATAGACCGAGTTTTGTTCTTGCTGTTGCACGGCAACCTGTATATAATGACCTGTATATCACATTTGAAAAACCTACTGCAGCACATTCTGGGAACAGTTCCACTGCCAGTCAAATTTTCAAATTGGCTCCATTCAGTTTACCTGACAGGCACAACTTGGATGTCCCACAGTTATTCATGGCTAACTTTAACAGAGGCTTGCATTGAGGCAATGTAGGTGGCTCACTAAGTTAGCAGGTTGAAGATACTTTATTTAATGCAAGGTCCCTCCACAACATCATTACATTGACAACTCCTGGGAATCTAGATGTACTATTTTAAAAGAAGTAATTTTTACAGCTGTGTAGGAGGTGAGACTTGATCATTTTTTCCCCCTCTCTCTCTTGCTAAATGTTGGTTAGAACGCAAAGCTGTGATCCCCTGAAGCAGATAATTAATGATATTATAGCTAGACTGCTGAGTATGTTTTATTACTCATCAATACCTCCTTGAATAGTATTTGAAATTCTATCACACCCATTCTCCATGTTAAGGCAATATATAAATTTAAAATTATTATGCCAGGGGAAAATAATTATTTTAGCTATTTTAGGTGTTAACCTGGGTAAAATAGCATATTCAATTAGTGAGATCCTGGCACACAGATCAGATAGGATTTGATTGGGAGCAAAGGAACAACAACAACAAAAATAAATAAAATAAAATATAAATAGTAAAAGGAAAGTCAAAAAGTAACAGATTAGAGGATTTTATGAAGTAAAGAAGGATAAGGGAATATGTGAAAATGGAGAAGAAACTATAAACCTAGATTTTTAATAATTTTGTTTAGTGTTTACTGTGCTGATTATACTTTCATAAGGCTTCTTTTATTGTTGTTTGCTTGCTTGTTAATACCAATTTCTCAACCACAAATGACATGCAAATTTTATTTATACAGTACATGAGTTTGGAAATAAGTATATACCCATGAAACCATCACCACTCTCAAAGCAATAAACAAATCTATCATTTTGTCTTACTTCCTTGAGTTTGTGTGTGTGTGTGAGAGAGAGTGAGAAAGAGAGAAATAAATGCACTTAACATAAGATTATCCTCTTAGCAAATTTTAGATATACAATATAGTGTTGTTCTAACTAATATGCTACATAGCAAATCATCAGAACCATGAAAGAACATATCTTGAATAACTGAAACTGTGTGCTCTTTATTATTTTCTCTTCATTTTCTTCTCCTCCCAGTCTCTGGGAATTATCTTTACTCTCTCTTATAGGTTTGATGGATTTTAGATTCCACATGTAAATGAAATGATGCAATATTTATCTTTTTGTGTCTGTTTCATTATACATACTTAATGTCCTCCAGATTATTCAGGATGTCACAAATGGCAGAATTTCCTCTCCTTTTTAAGATTGAGTAATATTCTATTGTTATATATGCCACATTTTATTTATCCATTCAAACTATAATGGACATTTAAGTAGTTCCATATGTTGGCTATTGTATTACAACAAACTTGGGAGTGCAGCATTTTCTTCAAGAGAGTGATTTCATTTTCTTTGGCTATAAATCCAACAGTGGGATTTTTAGATTATATTATAGTTCTATGGTTACTATTTGTGGCCTTCCATTTATTTTACATAATGGTTATGCAAATTTGTATTTCTAACTTTAACGTATCAGTATTGTCTTTTTTTATCATCCTTGTCAACATTCAATTGTTTTTGATACCATGTAAATTGAATTCAATTATTTAATTGAATAGCATGTAATTAATTATTTAATTATTTTGATACCATGTAAATTGAATAATTAAATTGAATTATTTAATTATTATTTAATTATTTTTTTCTTTCTGATAGTTATTAGTGTAGGTAATACAACTGAATTTTGTGTGTTGATTTTGTATTACTACTGACTTTATTTATTGGGTCTAATCATTTTATGATTGAGTCTAGGGGAGCAATATATATGCATATATTTATATATAGTCATGTCATTTGCAAACACAAAAATTACTTTTAAATACTTTTAAATTGTGCACATTTTTAACTTAAAATTTCATAAAAATATGTTTAATTTTTAAAATTGAATTTTTATTCCATTAAAATTCATTTGGTTTGGTTTTATCTGCCCTTCTGCTATATTTCTCTATGTTCCACATAACAGAAAAATTGATTTGCATTTGTCTTTCTCCTTTTGACTTATTTTGCTTCATCCTTCCCAGCTCCATCCATATTGTTGAAAATGTATTTGACATAATATTTTATATGCAACAATGGATAAGACTTCAGAAGCAATGTCCATAGCATCAGTCCACATTGTATATATAAAATCTTGGAAGAGATAACCAGGGTTTCAACAGATTCTCAAGGATCTCAGTGATCAATGAGAAGGATGATTTTTTTTTTCTTTTTCTAGTTCAGAAAGTGAGTCTAAGACCTGATTGTACTTTATATAACCTATGGAGTTTTTTAAACTACCACTGCCCTAACTCCATTCCAACTAAAAAAAATCAGAGTTTCTAGAGGTGGGACATAGGCACTGGTATTTTTACAAATGCTCCAAGTGATATTCATGTGCAGCCATCGGTAAAAATCCCTTCTTCAGATGTTTACTGTCAGCTGCCATTTTGGTTTCTTAATTCCCTGTATACTCTTAACATTATATTACCAATTCTGTCTGTAAGGGGAAACTGCTGAATATAAAACAGGCTCCTTTATATGGATATCAAAAGTGCTCTTGCAACAATTTAATGGCCTATATTTGAATTCATTTTTTTTTTTCAAATGCCTTCAATGGAAATGACTCTACCTTAATAGCCACTCCTCAATAATGAGCAGCTGTAGGTTATGACCAAAAATAAAATAAAATACACCTATTTCTTTTAGGTGGAGGTCAAAATGTCCTATGGCAGGTAAATAAATGCTCTCATGAGTATGACAGAGAAAAATTCTTAAGATAAAATGACCTTTCAAGTGGTGGAAAATTACCTTTTGGAGAGAATTTATCTAGACTGTTTAGAGGGCTCATTTAGAAAATGCCAGCTAACTGCTGAGTAAAGGCATGTTCAGAACAAAATGATTTTATATTTAGTTTGAACTTTATACAAGCAATTTGGCAGCTCCTGATATAGCATGCAGTGACAAGAAAAGAGAGATTAACACCATTCTTTCTAAGCATTGAAGTAAAAACTAACTATGCCAAATCTAAGTGTCAATTTACTTTTCAAATAGTGTCATAAGTTTTGTGATATTCTTTATTTCTTCCACAAAGGGATTAAAATGTGTTTTTGTAAAACAAAACAAAACAAAACCTTAAACATAATGCAGCACAAGCTATTTCATATAAATAGAGGAGCAAATACAATATATTGATACACACACATATATATAAATACACATACACATATGCATACATATATATCAAACAGGCTTTCTTAAATTTCTATAAATATTCTTATCAAAAAATGATTGTGATGTGTTGATTGGCACACCTTCAGCATTTCTGTTTTAATAAGTCATTGTTATGTGCTCACCCACAGAAATCAAGTTCATACATTGAAATAAGGTAGATTCTATTTAGGTAGTTGTTCAGCTGCAGGATCAGGAACAGCCTTGGGGGATGCAAAACTCTTGGCTTTTCTCTACCTAGACAGGCTGCTAAATGCTTCTTTTCAGAGTCCAGAAAAGGTATTTTTCATGCTGGACCCTGGCCTCCCTAATATTCACTTTCAGGACCCCCCACCCTTTCTGCTTCAGTATATTACCGCAGCAGGTTCAGGTTTTCAGGTCTAAGTTCGCAGCCAGGAATAAATCCCAGACTGCTGGGCAGAGTTGAGTCCTTGCCACTCGAACATGGGTAGGTGTGTGATGAAGTCACAGCAGGAACTTCGTTGACTCTCATGCTAGCAAGACAAAAGAGGCAAATTTACTTAGAGGAACAGTTATGAGTGAAAGATTCTTAAGGAGAAAAGAAACAGAAAAGTGAAACTCCCATGTCCGCAGACCCCCAGAGGGGCAAAGAAGTCGAAATGGAGTCCTGCTTGTGTATACCTTCTTTCCTTAAGTATTCTAAAGCTCCTTCAGTCTTTTTGTGACACATTGGTCCTCTTTGGTCTCACTCAATCTGTCTTAATGCCGCTGTGCTCAAATTATGTCTTGCTTCCCAGCTCTTCATTGCCTTTGTCTGGGAAATGTCTTGTTAGTCTTTCATTTCCTTAGTTCACAGAGCTTTTGGTTAATTTCTTTCGCAATTTGCTGTGCTTATCTCTGGAGTCTCCCTTATTCCTCTGAAGCTTCCTTTTTTCCCTTATTGCTATTCTGACCCTGGAAACTATCACCTGTCCCATGATTTAATGGGATCATCTTAGGCCTGATTAACCCACATGATGCTGAATAATTAACGATGAGACAATTAAACATTCTTGGTTTAGTTTGTTGCTATCTCATTGGTACACTCTATGATCAATATATAGAGAGTAGAGCCTGACCTGCAATAAAATACCAGTCCCGGACCTCTATGTAACATCCCTAGAGGTGGTAGGATAGCCTGGGTGCTATTCAAAGTGTACTCAGTGGTAAATTTTCCATCCTGCTCTACACTTAAATGGTGCCCTGGGGAGAGCAATCTAAAATGGATGGAAACCTGTAGCCACCAGTTTTGCCCAAGAGCTCCTGTGCAGCAGGGTCTGATTTCAGGCCCTCACCAGATACTAAATGTGCCAGCACCTTGATCTTGGAATTTCCAGCCTTTAAAATGGTAAGAAACAAAATTCTGTTGTTTATAAACCAATCATTATATGGTAAAGACTATTAGAGAGGCCTAAATATTATCTAGACAGTAGTTTTATTTAGTAAATATATGAGGTTCTTGATTTTCAACTACTTCTCTGGTCTAGCTGACAGAATCCTGCAACAGATACTTTCTATTAAGGATCTAAAGTACAGTTCATCAAATGAAACTGGTAAATCATTTCAGAGTCCATGACTGATCATGGGAGATTGTCCTGTGCTATGAACTTAATGCTAATACACTAGATCTGAGTAGTCTGAAATTAAAAAAATGAATTGGGATTAAGAGTAGAGGCAATATTGACATAAATAAAAATTCAAATATGCGAATTCTTCACCACTATAACATGGCATTCTTTCTATGTATTTCCATGTCCAAATTCTGCTCTTCTTTCAAGATACCATTCATTGGAATAGGTCTTATCTTTTTTTTTTTTTTTTTCCTTTTGTTCTTTAGATCACAACCTGTGTTTTCTTTTTTTGGGATACCGCCCTCTCCCTCCTCCCTCTGGTGCCCCTTCCATTCTCTCAACCCCCACTCTTTGTTGTTTACTAGTTGTGCTAAGTCCATTAGTCTCTTTACTATGGCAGTGCCCTTTCACTGGATGAGGGACTATGTTGTTGGAACCAGGCGAGCCTTGCTGGTAGGTTTTCAGTCTTAAGTTTGCGTTGGATGGCCAGGCTGTATTCATTTGTGATCTGTCCATGTTTTCTTGCTGTAGGCCGTCTTCTCCAATCCAATCTCCATTGTTTTGCTGCTTTTCCTATGACTCTGGTGTGAGATTTAGGGGGTCTCGCCCCCAGCCAGTGTTGGTCAAGAAGTTTCTCCGTGAATTCAGGCATTTGTGAATGGCATTTGAAGATCATCTCCTCTGCTTCAGTTTGCAGTTTTGATATGGGGCTGATTACCCCATCTTTGGTCATCCTCTCCTCTCCCATAGTGTGGGGAGGGTGTGTTGCTCTCCTTGAAGGCATCTCTAAAATGAAGTCCCGGGTCTTCCTGACCCAGTGAGCACATAAGTGCGCATGGTGACATCGTGTCTCTACTGCTGTTTCTCTTGCCTCGCAAGCACTGGTTCTCTCGGTTATCCATCTGCTTGTCCAGTTCAGGCCTGTGGGCTGGATTTTTGCATGGTCCGTCGCCCGTTCTATGTTGGGGTTTGTGTTGCGCATATTCTTGATCCTCTGAAGTTTAGCTGGAGTAAGAGAGAAATGGAAGGGGCTCCCCCCACCCCCTGCTTGCCAACCACTGGTACATCCCTGTGCAGGGTTGGACCCGGACCCCGAACCTGCCACTTCCCCCATCCCATCCCCCTTCCGGGGCTTACCCGGGTTAGGGGGCTTATCCGAGAACCCTGACCCCCTTTGCTCCCTGCTGGCAAGGGAGCCCCGACAGCCAGGGACCCAGGCGAGCAAACAGCTGTGGGGAGGCTGCCTGCTGGCGGGCAGGACTCAAGTTCCCGCCCTGCCCTCACGCCAGAACCTCCCAGCAAAGGGACAGGCCCTGATGGTCAAGCCTGTGCCCTCCCATGCTCCCCTTGGGTTAGGAGAGGGCAACACGGTTAGGTCAATCCAAGCTGCAGCCATCCGCTGGTAGGTGGGGCCACATCCCCCACCTCATCCACCCTCTGGGGCTTACCCAGGTTAGGGTTAGGGGGCTTACTCGAGAACCCTGACCCCCTTTTGCTCCCTGCTGACAAGGGAGCCCTGACAGCCCGGGACCTGGGCATGCAGACTATAGTGGGGAGGTTGCCTGCTGGTGGGCGGGACTTGGAATAGGTCTTGTCTTAATCCAGTATGTACTCATCTCAACCTGAATACATTTACAGTTTGATTTTAAATGAGGTCACATTAAAAGGCACTGGATATTAGGGCTTGAACATAACTTTTGATGCATTCATAATTTTATTTATTGAAGATATAGTTCAAGAAGATTGGAATACTATAGAAAAATTTGGTTATGCAGACATTTTTATTGAAGTAACAATGTACTATAAATTCATAAAAGTATCACACTTGCCTTTTAAATTGTATGCTACTTTTTGCTATGTATTTTGAGTCTAGATGTGCTTTTAAACCTCATCAAACATACTTTTCTAGTAGTATTTGTCAAGATTAATTTATACAACTATCTTTTCTTTCTGATTATTTCTTATCTATCTGCACATTTGTGTTTATATATGGAAAGTTTGCATGTAATTTTTTTTTCTTGCCAGAGGCAATGTAATGGAATCTATGTCGTTTTTTGTCTCCTTTAAGAACATAGTTCAATGATAAATACATTTATTGCCTTCAGCAGTGGTCACATCACTCAAGGCAATTTTTTTTTCAAGTTTCAGCTTGCAAAATGCCACTTTAATTCTACTCTGCTATATAAAATGCACTGTTAGTCACTGTTAAGATGAAATAAAAGTTGAAAAATTTCAAGCCAGGGATTTTAATATCCTGAGTCTTCCTACGTGTGGGGAAATAGGCACTCATAGCTTTATTTTGGGAAGTCAATCGCACAGACTTGCTGGAGATTTTGATAGTATGCTTCCATAAATTGAGAAAAGGGACTTCCACATATGGGATTTACTCTAAATAATTAAGAAATATAGACACTACAACACACACACACACACACACACATATATATATGTTATTTTCTGAAGAATTATTTATAGCTAGAACAGTTTAAGTAAGTAGAAACAGTTTAAGGCTCTGTGGGGAAAAGTTAGTACTCAGTGGAAAAGTCAGTACTGTTTCTAATATACCTTTTAGCATATACTATACAATAAAGGTACTTTCAACTCTAATTTCAGATAATTATCTGAAATATAGTGATGCAAAATAGTTTTTGTTCACAGACATGTAATTCTATCTCCTAGAAGTTCAATTGACTTCCCTCCTATGTTATGAAAGTCATTTTGTCCTCATTTCCACATTAATTTCATTAATAGTTCTCTATATGTATCTGATTCTCTGTTGAAGTGGGTTTTAACACCTCACTAGTTTTCTCCTTAATAGGTTAAGTAAAAATTTTATCACAACTTTATTTTTAAATTTTGTGTATCAAGTAGACTTATCTTATTTTGTAAACCACAACTTCACTTTATTTTGTATATTAAAGTTTGAGATGTCTTATAACTGGGGGATGCTGCAAATATCCATATCACTAACAATGTATTCATTAAAATTATCTTTAAAATGCATTTACAGCACAGAGATGGCCTATTAAATTGCTCAAAATTTTGGTCAACTTACAGTTCAGCCATCAACAGGTAATGTGCTCGTGTGCCTTAATGGTCTTCCATAAAAGGGATAACAACAGTAGCTACTTATAACTATATCATATGAGGTATCAAAGAGGCTGCATAATAGAGGCAGTATATACATACTATAAATTATAATTTAAAAGGATATAAAAATATTCAACATGCTCTGATTTGATTTTTCAGTGTACCACTCATTGTTAGTCTTTAGATGTTTCTTGTATTTGATTTTCTCTATCACAATGGATGTGTTAATTTTATAAGAAATTTAATTTAAAAAATGTGTTGGTGATTTCAGGAGCCATTTTAACAAATATAATAAAGAACAGACAAAAACCTTCCCAGGATGATAAAACAATGTCGACATCCATTGTTTTAAAAAATGCCTTCCTTTGTTTACTGGCTTCACTCTGTATCCTGGAATTAGACTGTGGAAGCTTGTCACCAGTCATGCATATGAATGAATAAAAGGGGCAAAAGATAGCACAGTCACTGTTTCCTTTATGGAAAACAGAAGCCTGTACGTGGGCAGATGGTCTTTTATCCCTAATTTGAAGGGTATGTGCATCTGGTGATTCTGAACATAAAATGAAGCCTGTGTTTGGGGTGGGGAGGAGCTGTGTATGACCTGGGTAACAGGCTTATTACCTGATAAGCTGTCATGAAAACCAGAGACAGGCAGAGCTAAACCAAATGGTGCTTTTTTTTAAATCATTTTTTCCTGCATCAATAATAAAATACAGGGACTCCTTCACTATTTCTGTCAAAAATTAGGAGATAAGTGCTTATATTGTTAGACAGGCTCAACAAAGAGCCAACAGCAGAACAAAATAGCACAGCTTTCTCAGTCACAAAGATTCAAAAGTCAGCAAAATGAATTGAGGTGTGCTTACACCTCAGGTAAGCCAAGTAACTTACACACCATGGTGCTGGTTTCCTAGATACCTGCTCAGCATTTAACACCCACATAGTTTGGTTTTGGTAAGACTATTCCTACATGGCATCATTTACTGGACACTCACAAACACTCACTGTGCTTGTGATTTCCACAAAATCTAGAAAAGAATAGTACATATTAACCAAAAGGTTTATTGTTATTTATTATATGAACAGTGGTCTTAATAAGGGAGAATTTGATCAGCAGAAAAGAGGGTCCTTCAAATTAAAAGATTTGAACACCAATAGACCAATTTTGATGAGATTTCACTCACTTATTGTGGAGACTGTCAGTTTGGATCAGGTGAGGAGCATATTCAACAAAATGTCAGTTTGGATCAGGTGAGGAGTTCTAGAAGTTGAGATAATCTCTGGTCCTTAGCATATTCAACAAAAGAAAGACACAAAGAAAGACTGATCTCTATCTCATACATACTGAAATGAAACTTTGCAGTTTAATAATAATGTATTGTATCCAGGTTTGGTAAAGTTAGGGAGGAATAGATGATTTGATAAATGTATGTATAAAATTATCTTCTCTGAACTCTCCCCTGGGTGTTCAAAAAGTATTACTTTATCATCCCAATATTTAGTGACTCTAAAGTAATGTGAAAACAGTGTAGCAGTCATTTAGCAGTCATCTTTAAAAAGACACTTAGTCTTTTTAAAAAATGCCAGTCAATTTTGACTACTATGTTGGTTATGTCATTTTAAGTAAAGAATACGGGGTTACTTTTGTCAAACATTTTGTCCCATTAAAAGAACCATATAGCATCTGTGGTCTTTGCTTCCTAAGTTGTTAATTTCTAGTCCTGGTCTTTATCTTTGAGTTACTTTATAACTTTTGTAAGTTTTCAGTTAACTTTATTCTGTTGGTAGTGTTTGATGAAATCAAGATCATATGATGTGGCTAAATCATGGCAAACAAAACTAGTTTGATAGTGTAGTTTAATAAAAACTGAAATGCCTATTCCAATTTATAAAGTTAGGTTTATGGAAAAATTGCTATTTGCTTACCTCATACTACCTAACTTCCCATAGTTTACTGACCAAATAAGTTAGTATTACTTCTTAATATTGAAAGTTATAAAAAATACAAATTTTTGTTTATACAAATTTATTCATTATCTGGCAATTTAATTCCAGCTAATTATATTTGATAGTGTGTCAAATTAAAAATTATTTCTAAAATCCTTAGATAATTTGAAGATTTGGACTGATATTAAACTGAGTTAATGAGCATTCATTAGATAACTAAATCATTCTAAATAAATTAGAACATAGAAATATTGATGGTTAAACTGATTTTCCGTTGTTTATTTTTTTTATATGCTATTGAAAAGCTCCATGTTTGAATCCATTAATGAATGAGTTAATTGTTGCCACTTTTCAAGGGATTGCTTGCACAATCCCTTGAGCTGTGCTGAATTGTAAGGATGTTAAGAGTGTAGAAGTCATGGATGTTCACTATTCAATTTTCTTTCAAAAAGAAGTCACTTTATCTAAAAGTTATAATTGATGTACTTTAATCAGCAATGAGACTCTACTTTTGCATATTAATTTCAGAAAAAATACTTCTCTATATATACTTTGTGATATCCTTGATTATTTAAGAATAAAATATTGTTCTCACTTAGGGAAGAGCTAATTTCTTTAAAATCCTTTAACCATTTATTTTTGATTTCTAAATGTTTTATTGTCATTTTGAAATGACAATATTGTCCCTCAGGCATTTCTATGACTCCTATTTTAACTGTAAAATCTTTTAAATAATTTTCATTATTTCCACAATAAGATAAAATAAATTTCTGGGTATATTATAATTAAAATTGCCTCATATTTCTTATAGAGACACTAGGAAAGCATGATTGATTTTTTACCTTGCAAAAAGAGAGGTTCTGGAAGTAATTAGATCTATCTTATATGTTATTATTGATAAGGTATGTTGGGTAAATTGTAAAATCAGAAGAGATACTCAAATTGACTTAGGTGTATATTATTTATATTAGTATTTCAGAAATGTATTTAATTGGAAAATTCTGTATCCTCCCTCTCCACTGCATGTTTCTATATATCAGTCTTATGTTAATATGGCTTAATAATTTATCAGTCAGAACTTCAACTATATTTTAAAATGTTAACATTTTTGTATCACTTATTTCATTTGAATGTGGCTTCTTCTAGCTTAACAGCTTTCAATAAGAAATTCACAATAATTATCTATCAATATAGAACTATTTAAGACCTACTTCAGATTCATTTAATCACTATTTAAAATCCTTGCTGTATTCTGTCTATCCTTTCTATATTCATAATGTACTATGTCTTGTCTACTTTTTATATCAAGGTAGTTTTCTGTAAAGGTTATGCCCATCATTTTTATGCATTAATATAACAGTCACCTCTTCTCAAAAGCAGGATTATATTTGTGATTACTTTAGCTAAAGTTCTTTTGGGTAATTGAATTTGTCACATATTTTGTATGCCATAAAAACAATAGACCTCCCATATCTATTGCATCATTGTATGAGTTCTCATTGCATCTTCCACTTAAAAATGTCTGTAGTTAATCATAGCTACCACACTAAGCCTTTTGTCATCCATGGACAGTCTTGTTCTTCATCAAAGAACTATTTGAGAGTCCAACCGAAAAGGCCATAGTTCAGGTACCAGTGGGTACAGGCTTCTGATAATAACACTTAAGCTTTAATAGCATACACATGGAACTGAAACTTCTAAAACATTTTTATTTTATAGCAATATAATTATTTGTGTAAGTTCCATAGAAATTCTATCCTTACAGTGAGAATTAAAAGGTCTTACTAAAAAACTGACATAAGGAAATTCAGATGAATCAGTATAATTAAGAGGATACCCTCACTTGAATTCATATATAGATTTAATGTAAGCCCATCAGAAAATAATTTCTAAAGAATATGAGCAAAAATATCAAAATGTATATAAAAACCATAAAAGACATCAAATTGCAAAAGCAATTCTGAAAAAAAAAAAAAGAAGTGAAATTAAGGTATCATGTTATCTGACTTTTAAGCCACTATATAATAACAGTACTAAAAACAGTATTGTATTGCCACAAAAATAAATGCATGAATCAAAGGAATAGAGTCAAAGCCCAGAAATAAATCCACCTACATATCAACATCTAATCTATGATAAAGCAAGTATGACCATACAATAGAGAAAGGATAATCTATTCAATAAATAATTCTGGGGAAATTGGAAAAACCACACAAAAGAATTAGTTGAATCCTTCCCTAAATCCACAGACAAACTAAACTGTTAGTGGATTATTGATAGAGATAGAAGATCTACAACAATAAAGCATAAAGAAGGAGACATTGACAATACCTTCTGATATGAATATTTTTCTTGTTTCTTAAACCTTAAAGTGAGAAAAATAAAACAGATATGAACAATTGGGATTACCTCAAATTAATAACCTTTACACAGCAAAGACAATGCAAGAATATTAAAAAGATACAGTATCTAATGAGAAAATATATTCACATATAACTGAGGAGTGAATATATGTGTGAATGGATAGATATAATTCAAAAATAAACAGCAACCCAATTAATTAATGGGCAGTAGACATAAACAGATAATTCACCAAAGAGGATATCCAGAGCAGACATATGAATAAAATGTTTATCATTGATCATAAGAGAGATGCAAGTTAAAATTACAATGAGATACAATCTCACACTTATAAGAATAGTATATATTAAAAAAACCTGCAGTGACAAATGTTGGAGAAGATGTAGTGAAAGAAGAACTTATTACACTGTAGGTGGGAATGTAAATGGATACACAATTATGGGAATCAATCTATATTTACTTTTAAAAATAAAAATGGAATACCATACAGTAAAGACACCCTACTCTTGGGCATCTACCAAGGAAAATGAAACCATCAATGAATAACATACACATGCAATACATATATTCTCCAATGTCATATCACCTTCACTTATCATACCCCAAAATGGAAACAGCCTAACTACCCATCAATAGACTGGATAGATTGGATTAGGTAGATATGGTAAGTTCATGTTGTATGATACCATTCAGCCATTAGGAAAGATGAAAAACAGCTATTTTCAGCAAAATGAAGGGAATTTTGGGAAAACTCTCTACAGTAAAGCAAGTCAGAATGACAAAAACAAATACTGGACATTCACATAACAATAGATAAAGCTAAATGCTTACAAAAGCTAGTAGATGTCAGTAAACACTGTGAGGGCTCTGAAATTCAAAAGGCATGGGCAAGGAGAATAAAAGGCACTTATAAAAGATAGTGGTTTGTAAAACTAACAATTTAAAAATCTTTTTTTCTGATAACATAACTGGAACTGTTGACTTTATAATTAAAACTTGATCGGAAAGTCTGGTTTAAGAATGATGTTAGTTAACCAAGAAAGACAGACACAATAAAATGAAATTTATGGAAGCAATGTTTAAAGAATAATTTTGGAAAAGCTGTTCTGGCACTGAGTTTACAGGGTTCCCAAACTAACAGGTGAGTAAGGAAGGTCATGTTTTTTCAGTCTCAGGAAGCAAGATATTTTGGAGACCTTGAGAAATAAGAGTCACCATAATAAGAGTTACAGCAGATGAAATCTAATGTTGAATCCTCAGTTTGACTTCTGAGTTTCCTGGGGCTTTTAAAAGTTCAGTGTGAGATTCCTTGTGAAAACTTTTGTCCCCAATTGCAATTAATATAAACATTATTTACTCTATATAAATTTGTGTTATTTTGACTTTTCTTGAACTAGTCAGTAACATCTATATGGTTTTGCCATTACATGAATAAAATAAAATCTTTGGCATGTATTTAGTTTTGTTATCTGTGCAACATGATTTTGCTTTTTTTCTGAAAATTATCCTTTAACACCTTTATTGCAATGATATTGACAGTGAATTGAAATTCATGTGGATTGAAAAGTATAGTGATGGCAATAACTACTATATGATTTATAGTACTACCAAAGAAATAAAAGCAATTCCTACTGTTAAGAGCTGAAAATGGTGGCAAAATACATATCCATTACCTGAAAAAACCAATCAGTATTTCTTGCCAATAAAATAGTTTTTCACATGATTGTAGCAATAAACAAAGTAACCTTGATTTTAGGTCAGCAAAGTTATAATCTGACAGCTAATAAATAAATAAATAAATAAATAAATAAATAAATAAATAAATAAATAAATAAATAAATAAATAAATAAACCTGGAATTGGAGCTACTTCTTTTTTGTTAATAGTTATACAACTTTAAAAAAAATATAATTTTCTTAATCTGCATACAATTTAAGTTGTAATTCACTGTTGTATTTTGGTTTGCTTTTGCACATTGAAGACTGAATGATATGATACTTCAAATAATAATTCATCCATCCAGTCTTTACACAGGACAAAAAAATTTACTGTTAGTTTTGATGAAGAATGAGAATAAAAATAAGATTTTATTCTTCATCATTTTCCTTCTTAAAAGCACTGTATTTGTAAGAGCATAAAAATTTAGATTTGTATGCTATGGGTCTTGAAAAATGACTCTTTTAAAAGCAAAAGTTGTCACCTAATCTAAAACATTCTTCCATAACTATACTGTAGTTTTAATAATATATAAATTTACTACCCTTTAGTGATTTGCAACCAAATAACAGCAGGTAACCCTTGAGAAAGTTTCTCCTAGGCCATTTTTGTTCACTATGTTGCCTCGACATTTTTAGACCTAGATGTTATAAAGCAAAATATGTTGTAAACATTTCTTCATTTCATACTGACATGGGCCTTATATTTATAAGTAATCTTATATTGAGGGCTTTGAGTAATTATGGCATGTCATTTTAAAGTGTGGAATTTAGGTATTTGCTTAACATTGCTTCATCAAAAAACTGATGTTAAGAATGAATACCTACACTAATTGTAAGAGCTCTGCAATGAGATGCTATTTATTGTTGGGACAGTTTTCCAGCCTTAGCAATGGAGAAGTTACCTCTCAGTAATAAAAAGTGAGATTTTCTAATAACTTTTAGTTATGGGAATTCAGTGAAGCTATGTTATAAATAAATAAAATTGAATTTTTCTGATGAGAAAAAGTTAAACTTCAGTTATTATTTTGATACTATTTCTTATTGCTATGTTTTTTATAGAGTCGAAGATTTTCTATAACTTTTCTAATTATTTTTATTTTAATTTGCATCTATAAATAATAGAAGTAGTTATCAGGTATTACAGAAGGTCTCTAATAGTCAAGTAAATTTAGAGAAAATGTGGAAACAACTGATATTCTCTGTTTTAAATCTCTACCAATGCTTAAATCCAATACAGATAAATTATGGATCCACTGGCAAACTATTATAAAATGACAATCACTAAATAATAGTAATAAAATAAAACTTTGTTCCTTTTTTTTTAAGACTAGGTCTCACTATTTTGCATGGAAAACTGCAGGTTCACGTTGCCTGGGGTACCACGGACTCAAGTGATCCCCAGCCTCAACTTCCCAGGCAGCTGGGATTATAGGTGCACACCACCAAGCCCAGCTGTTGGGACTAGGTCTCATTATGTTGCCCTGGGCAGGTCTCGTACCAGAGGACTCAAGCAATTCCTAGTCCTGGCCTCGCTCTGTAGACTGCGATTAAAGACACGGGTCACCGTGCCTGGCTGTTCCTTTTTATCAATAACAATATTAATAATTATGCAACATGTAGCAATTTCATGATTTTGCATTTATGTAAAAATAAAACTTCAAGGCACTTATAGCAGTAATGGATTTTTTCTGTCTTATTCTTAAATTGTTTTAAAGCTGCTTTTACACACTTCTGTTGGCATTGTTCTACCTCAAGTAAAGCCATCAGAATACCTTTGTATAGCTTCTCAAAGACCACTGTCATTAACTTTTCACTAGGCTGAAAATAACCAAGAACAAAAGAGTAATCAAAGAGAGAAAAAAGAGCTTGTTTTAAATTCTTTGAAACATATCTCATATCTGACAAAAAATTATAGCACTAAATTCAAAGTTGTTAATAAAAGTTATTAGAAATTATGCCTTGTTTTTAGCATCTTAAGTGATAAACTATAAAGAGAAATTTCAAAAGAAAGCAAACTATTTTACTTTTTGGAACCAAGAAACCTAATATGAGCTGATGACACCTAAATAAAGTGTATGTGTGCGTATGTATGTGTATATATATATATATATATGTATATATATGTATATGTATATATACGCTGAGGAATTTTCATGTTTCAATAGTGAGGCTTCAGTTGTCTTTATAACTGGAGGTAATAAGCTATAAAGAAAAGAAATATTATTCATTTATTTTTGTATTTCTATGAATGCATCATTCTTTTGCAATGTTGTATGAGACTTAGAAGTATATTTCATCCCCTTATGGTGGTGTTCCTACCATCACTGAACAGCCATAGTCCTCTTCCATAGTTCAAGGTGCATCTCCCTAACTGCTCTTTGCTCTCTCCTGTCCCAATGGTAATGTCATTTATGCATTTAGATTTCTAGATTTTGTTATTGTTTTGGCTTTATCAGATCATTAATTGTATTTGAAGCTTGTATTTGTCTTTCTTTTCTCCTTCTGACCTATTTACTTTGCATAATTAACTCTAGTTCCTTCTATGTTGGTGCAAACAGCAATTTATAGCTGGATATTGTCCCACTGTGTATATACCCCACATCCTCCTATTTCACTCCTCTGTCTTTAGCACTTTTAAATTGTTTCTATAACTTAGCTGTTGTAAATAGAGCAAGGCAAGCATATGTCCCTTTGAATTAGTGTTTTTTATGTTCATTGAGTAGACACCTACAAGTGGAGTTGATATGGTGTAGTGACACAGTTGAAAATTGTGTTGGTGCCAAAATGCCCTTTTAAGTAGGGTCAGAGAGAACGATGCGTAAGAAGAAGCAAGAAGCAAAGTGAGAAGGGTCAAAAGACAGATAAAAGGAAGGAGCAAAGATAGGAAGAAGCAAAAAGAAAAGAAAAGAAAAGAAAAGAAAAGAAAAGAAAAGAAAAGAAAAGAAAAGAAAAGAAAAGAAAAGAAAAGAAAAGAAAAGAAAAGAAAAGAAAAGAAAAGAAAAGAAAAGAAAAGAAAAGAAAAGAAAAGAATGAGAGAACAGGCCCATGTGGCCTGGCCAGGGAAAGCCCCCTGAAGAGTGAGCTGGGGGTGGCAAGAAGCCATGGTGATTGGTAGAAGTGTAGCCAGCATGGAGAGTGTGATACCAGAGCAAGGTTGCATAGTGATCTGATACCGGGAGATGGCCAGAGATTTGGAAAGCTGATTTGTGCATCAGCAATTGTGGAAGAAATTTGAAGAGTCTCGGAGAAGCAAAGCAGCACGGAACATTGAAGAAAAAGTGAAAAGAAGATGCCCGAGAAAGATTGGCACATTTGCAGAGTGCCTGCCTCAGTTTCGGAGGAAGAGGAAAGGGTACCATCTTGGACATGTGCCTTTGTGACTTTTGGGACTGAAAATGGTGACTGGTCACTTGTAGCTTTAAGGACTTTTTGTTTTCCCTGTTGGATTTCTTTGTAAATAAAAGCCTGTTGTTTAAACTGCTTTTTTTTGGCAACTGTGCCACGCAGGTGGACAGACATAAGGGAACTTTACTGGCAGAAGCTGCATTTTAAAAGTTTTTTTTTTTTTTTTCTTGTGACTTACTGGTTAGAGGCCTTCTGACTTGTTGGTTGTCAACTTCTGTCCTTTTTGCACCCAATTTCAGAATGCTGGGTCACTTGGTAGATCCATTAAAAAAATTAAATTCAAGAATAAGTTTTAATTAATTGATTAGATAATTGAAGTTCAGTTAATAATTAAACATTGTTGAGCAATTCATTCAGAATAATTTTGATATGTTTATTTTTTTGTCTTTATTTTTTTAATTCATGGCATGGTCATTTTTTAAACTATGCTTATTTCTTTTTATTCATATACCTTATTTATGGTGTAGATAACCATGATTGAAAATTATTTTCTGATAGATTTTTAAAAGTTTTTCTCTGATCTCTATTTTTTTCTTATTTCTAGTCCTCTGTATGTTTATGAAAAAGTACAAATCTTAAACACATCAAAAATAACTCATCAGTAATATTCAAAGTACTTTATGGACACTTGAGCATCATAAGTACATTATTAGCCAAGATTTTAGATCTTTATGACATGATAAGCAGCATGTTAAAGAATCAACAAAATATATGCATGTCTGTATGTTTTATTATACATGACAATAATTGTCAATATAACCATGAGTAACATTTATATATCTTTACTCAGGTAGTTACCTAATTGATCAGTTAATCAGAAAACAACATTGTATATTGCAAAAGTAGTTTTTCATTTCTTTATATCTGTGGAGGTCCTAACAAGATGTTGAACTAATCCTGGCTACGCTATTTTAATGCTGTGTCTGCATTCTCGTGTTATACTTTCTTCTTAAAATAGTTTGGAACATTTCTCAGCATTATGAAATGTCATCCAACACATCTACAAAGTGTGACAAACATCTGTGATTTCTAATGTCTTGTGTAAGTGCTAAGACTATAGTTCCCACTTGGAAAAAGTAGTTCTTTTCGAAGCACTGGGATATTATAACATCACTGTTACATTATTTAAAATGGTTCATTACTCCTGCTTTGTTCACCAGGGAACTGGAAACTTCAGTAATTAGACAAATATATTACTGATATGTTATCCTAGACTTGCATGTAAATGGCACTCTGTTAATTTCACAAGGTGCTGAGGGGTATTCAGTTACTGGTTGCTCATAAAGACATTAAAGTTAGGTGAACTCAGATGCACATAATAGTTTCCCCATGGCCTCATATGGTTCTGATGTGGTATAGTGAAACACATTCGTCTAATTCCATTTAAAATATGTTAGCTAAAGTGAAGGAAATTAAAAAAAAAATGGTATCTGTGCTTTAAGTTTTCTGTTCATGAGCTTAACATTTTTTTCTCCTCTAGTTAAATAAAAATATGGTGTGAAAAGATAAGTAATTAGAACATAAACTGATTTTAAAATTAAATATAAAAAATGAGTTATAAAATACTTCCTCTTATACCTCTTTTCTGGACTCCATTCAAAAGACTGGTGAATGGCTCAGCTATCAATTTGTACAGATATATATGTTACTCTCAGTTTGGCAAGACAAAAATGTAAAACAAAATAGGAATAATACTTTAATTATGATTTACTGAAAACCTACAATAGTAATGATTATAGTATGTTTGTGAGAAATTACTATACCACAATAAACAGTTGCATAAATATTGTTGCATAGAATAAGAAATATTCCTAAGATTTTCAAAGTTATAATCTGTATGACCATTACACTGAGTATTAAAGGGATCCTTAAATTATGCCAGTCATGGTTGCCAAGCTCAACAGTCACAATAAATTCTTTAATTTCAAGCCTGTCAAACCCATTAAATGACAGAATGGTGGAATATCTGTCCAATGATCACACAACCATCTGTTTAAATTATGACCTATGATTTTGGAAAAAATTAGATTTTAAACATTTAATATGGTTTACCTATAATGGGCACAGTTTCTTTGCTTATAACCATTTTTTGAAGATTTCATAGTTATTATGTAAAATATACTTTAACATTGATAAATAACATCCATTGCACTCATTTTTTTAACTTGCAGTCATCAATTGGTATATATGCATATACTTGCCTTTATAAAGCAAATATATTTTCAAATACACCATTCAATTATTTTTATTTAACTTTTAAAAGTGTATTGATTTCCATTTGCTTTTAATTACATTTTATGTCAAATTGACAGTGTGGAAATTTGGAAGCAAAATGCAAAGCAAACTCAAAGTCTCTAGCAAAGATTATTGGCTTTATTTAAATGAATATTTAGCTCATAAATTTAGATTTGCAAATTTATTATTTATCTATGATAGCTTTTGTAACAGATGCTTAAATTTCACAAATCAAAATATGTGTCCCATATTATATGTGAATTTTTACAGGAGAATAAACACTTCTGTAGCAAAAGTACTTTGATGGGTGTTGAGCTACTGCAACAAATATAAGGTCTAATACGAAATTATCTTGTTACTAAGAATTTAAATCAAGGCCATACAAGCATCATCACGTAGAATATTCCCTAAGTTATGGTTATTCACTTTTTCTTTTCACAATTGTGAGATGAGATGAAACTCTACCTTTAAATAGGGTTCAGCTTAATTGATTGTTTTGTAAAAATATTTCTTAGTGTCACATGAAAATGATGACTACTGTCTTAGAGTCTAGGAAATAGTGAATTATCAAAAAGCAAATTAATTGAAGAATATAATGAAAAATATCAAAAAGAGACATAAAATGACCTCTGTCTGGTTTGTTAGTTTCCTAGAGTTGGTGCTCCATATTTAAAATCTTTTGAATCAGTTCTTAATGACATTAGACACTGACTAAAGTCAATAAATTGTTTTCTGTTTCTTAAATTGACAGCAGTTTCAAGCTCAGGTTTAAATTTGTGTCATTTTCTCTACTGTCTTTTTTTTTTACATTTTATATTTTATATTTATATAATTCATTTTGAATTGTATCATGCATATTGGAGACTACACATAAAAGTTACAGTTATTTACAATTGAAGGAATATTTACAAAGAAAAGTTCATTAACCAATCTGGTCAAGAATCAATTATTGTTTTTTTCCTATTTGTCAGTCCTGTGGGTACCAATTCCAAACCCAATTATATATAACTAGTTACCTTTCCCGAAAATATTTTTGGAAATATTTTTTCTTTTTTTTTAATTTTTATTTTTGCATATTTTACAATATATGATTGTATAACTGCTAATCCCCATGGGAATACCCCCCTCCCACACACACACACACCACATCTCTCCTGGTCTCTTTGCCTCTTTTCTTTTTGCTGTTTGTCCTTGTTTAGTCCTTTAGTCTTTTTTTTT